>SNQJ01S0056410.1:0-21788 GCA_010110895.2 Picea sitchensis | reverse complement strand
AGTGAGCAATAAGTTCTATTGAATAAATAAAATAGGCTGAAAATGTAAAACTACAGAACTGGAAATAACTTGCTCGAATGGTGGTAGCTATCTCTGAAAAGAGATGTGGCTACTACATGCATCCATTTGAGAAGAATGAATATAATGAGGCTCCAGATGCCTCTTTAATATTACTCATGAATTCCAAAACCCTAGACATCGAAAAACCTAACCCTAGGAGATGAAACGCTAAAAGTTATGTCGGCCCCGATGGGTAAGTTGGTATGTCAACTTCCTGGGGTTGTAACTTTTTCATACGACCTTCGTTTTAGGCGCGTGATATCCCGTTGGAAATGTATTTTAGATAACTACACATTATTCAATCAAAATATGACTCCATCTATAGTTTGACTGTGGCAAGCCAAAAAAAACTGTTTAGGGCCCCAAAACAGCCCTGGAAGTACAAAAAGATGTACTGACATGAAAACATCCAAAATAAGATGGTTGGATTAGGTGGGAAACCACCAATATCCACCTGGAACCTATGTAGGACTTTTGACATCCATGTAAGTGTAGAACCCACAATTACAAATAATTACAGAAGAACGTGTTGAACTAAAAAATGTCAAGAGGAGCCAATTGGAATAGGTGGGTGGACACCAATATCCACCTAGATCACATTCACAATAAGATGGTTACAATGAGGCTCCAAAGGCCTTTTTAACATAAAGAATAAATTAGAAAATAATAAACACAAAAAACCTAACCCTAGGAAATGAAGTTCCAAAAGTCAAGTGGGCCCTGATGGGGTAAGTTGGTACATCAACTTCCCGTGGTCGTAACTTTTGCATACAATCTCTGTTTTAGGCACATTATAGCTCGTTGGAAAGAAATATCTGAGGAATACACATGTTTTAATCACACTTTGGATAAATCCTACAATGTGACTATTTCGCTCCAAAAATATGGTGTTTAGGGCCTAAAAACAACATCATAAGTTTAGGACCTGAAAAACTAGGAAACACTGCCAAAATGAAAATTGTTCTTTGAGATAGTGGAATAAGTGGATGGCCACCAATATTGACCTAGATCAGTCCTCCCCACTTAGGAATTAATTCTCACCATTGCGGTGAGTGCCCCCATCATATGGGGGAAACGTCTTATGAACTTGGCCCCACATGAGCCACTTTCCTTAGTGCAAGAGATTTTGTGCTTTGACAACACGATAAAGTTGGATCCTATGTTATCGAGTGCCCTTAATATGAGTGTCCCTGATATGATCAATGTTTTCTTGTTCCATGCAGTCAGGGTTGAGATTTTTTTGTGTCAACTTCTCTGCGATCTCCGATGTGTCCAATAATGGTGGGAAGTATGGCCGAAGGAGGTCCACATTTAACATGGGGTGAAGGCCAAGGAAGGGGGGAATACTTACCTCAAAAGAATTGTTACCCAAAACCTTAGTGATTGTGTGAGGTTCATAGCGAAGTGGACGAAGATTTTTATGGGGTCTTGTAAGGTTCTCTTTTTGCAAATGCAAATAGACCTTGTCTCCCACCTGAAACTTGTGCGACACCCAATGTTTATCATGGCGTTGTTTGTACTTAGCATTAGATTTCTGTAAAATATCATGGACCTATTGTTGGATGTGTTGAATTCATTCAATAAACTTGGTGGCTTTTTTGGCCTCATATTGAGCATGGGATGATTATGTCTTTTTGGATGCAAGGGGTAGTGTGACATCAATGGGACCCAATGGTTGAAATCCCAAACCCACTTGAAATAGACTATGGTTGGTTGAGATATGAAGGGCGTTGTTGTAGCTATGTTGAACATAGGGGAGATTCTCATCCCATGTGCATGGATGTTGGGAGTTGTACATGCGTAAGATATGCACGATTATTCTATTTACAACCTCTTTCTAACCATCAGTTTGAGGGTGGAAGGTGGTGGATTTGGTGAGATTGGTGTCCGACAGTGACCAGAGTCTGGACCAGAATGTGTTGAGCAACCTATTTTCCTGATTTGATATGATGGTGTGTGGTATCCCAAAGTGTACCCACACCTGTTCGAAGAACAACTTGGAAGTGGCATCCTCTGTGATATTCTTCTTGTACGCTGTGAGGATGGCCATCTTAGAAAATCAATCAACCACCAAAAGAACATAGTCATTTCCCTGCTTGGTTGAAGGAATTCCTGACATGTAGTCCATCAAGATGGATTCCCATGGCCTGTCGGGAGTAGGTATATGGGTGTACATGCCTTGCTTCTTAGTGGTTGGTTTGGTAATGGCATAGATAGTGAAACACCTTATATACTTGTTTATGTCTTGTCAAAATTTCAACCAATAGAAATGGTTTTGTAGTATTTCCACGGTGTTTTCCATGCCAAAATGTCCTACCATCTCACTGTATAAATCTTCCCAAATTAGCTTCTCATGCTCACTTGAAGGAACACAGAGGTGGCTCAGATGGAATAATAATCCATCTTGAATATGAAAGCCAGTGAAATTCATGCTTGTGCCTAGCATATGGTAAGTGGTAGCAAAGTCATGATCACTCTTGTAGAATTAGGGGCATTCAGATGCCTCGTGGCCATAGGACTAGTGGAGCACCGTGGTTAAGGCTACAACTGGAGGTCGACTAAGGAAGTCATCGATACGATTGGTTCTTCCTATCTTATATTTGACGTTGAGATGGAATTGTTGCAAGTATGTGGACCACTTTTGATGGAGGTCATTCTGTAATTTTCCTTGTGTCTACATGAACTGCAAAGGTTTATGATCAGTGTGGATGATTGTATCCTTCCCGAGAATGTAGTGCTTCCATTATTGATAGGCTTGTATGATCGAATACATTTATTTTTCATAGGTGGGGTAGTTACATATGACATATGATAGTCTCTCACTATGATATGCCACTGGATGACCGTGTTGAGTGAGGATTGCACCCACGACATCGTCTGAAGCATTAGTCTCAATCTCAAAAGGTTGTTGCAGATTGGATAAGGAGAGTACTCGAGATGATCACAAGCGATGTTTCAATCATCAAATGCTTGCTGTTGTGACTTCCACCACATGGAATTTTCCTTTCCACCAAACTTGGTCACTTGGCTAAGGGGCCATGTAATATGGGAGAATCTGAACAAAAACCTGCGATAGAAGTTTCCAAATACTAAGAAACTTGGAAGCTCGGTTAGTTTGGTCAGGGTTGACCAGTCACAAATGACTTGGATCTTGGCTGGATCCACATGCACACCATGCTCATCGATAATTTAAACTAGGTATTGGATCTTTTTCATGCTGGAGGAGCATTTTTTCAAGTTAGGATATAGCTTGTGTTGTCGCAAAGTGTGAAGGACCTCTTGAATATGCTGCAAGTGTTCTACCCAATTCTTGTTGAAGATGAGGATGTCATTCATATATACCACCACAAAATAATTGGTGAAGGTCCGCAAGATATCTTCCATCAATATCACTAAATTTGTTGGAGAATCTGTCAAACCAAAGGGCATGACTAGCCATTCAAAAATACCTTCTTTGTACTTGAAAGAAGTCTTCCATACATCAATATGTTCTATTTAGACCTAGTGGTAGCCATACTTCAGGTCAATCTTGTTGAAAAACTTGGCTCCCTTGAGCTGGTTAAGAAGCTCGTCAATTTGGGGAATTGGGTACTGGCTCCTAACTGTGATTTTTTTTTAGGGCCATGTAATTAGTGCATAGTCAAAAAGTCCCATATTTCTTCTATATGAGTACAATCTCGCAGGGTGAGGAGAAGGTTCACATGTGCCCCTTTTGAAGTGCCTCTTGGATATGTCACTTAATTTTCTCATTTTTGATCAGAGAGCGGTGAAATACTAGCCCATTGGTTAGAGGTGCATCAAGGGTTATATCGATTGAATGCTTGACCTTGCAATGCCATGGAACCCCAGTGGGTGAAGAGAAGATGTCTTTGTGTTCTTCCATGATCTTGTCCACTTGCTTTTGTTACGTGGAGAGGCCCTGTGTAGAGGCCATGGATGTGGTTACGACCTTCTGTTCACTTTGAGATCGAATCATGAAGAATAAAAAATTACCAGTTTAGGAAATGACCTTCCTGCATTGCTTAGAAGAGGTCAAAGAAATAACGCTAGGCGGAGCTACCTCTGGTATCCTGTACAATTTTCTACTCAAAGTAATAATAACACTGCAAGGTCTAGACTCATATACACCATGTAGTTTCCACAAATATGGTTGGCCTAAAATAACATCAAAAACTTCAATGGGGAAAATATCACAGAATACCTCATCCTTGAAGGGACTGATGTGATAGGGTAGATGACACTTTTGGATGACGTGGAGGTCTCTTTCTTGGTGGAGCCACCCGATGGTGTAGTGTTGTGGGTGTGGTGTCATTGGCAAGTTCAACTTCTTGATGACCTCTACTAAGATCAAGTTCTTTTGACTTCTGCTATCGACAATGAAATGTAGTGGAACACACTTCACCCACATCTGCGAGTGAAAAAGGAATTCACCTTCCTCTAGTTCCTCTGGTTCACTTGGTTGGACCTTGGTGGTAGTGAAAGTGGCACTGGGGTCTACGTCAATGATCTACTTCCATTTTTCTGGATCTGATTCAGAGTCAGAACCTACCTCTAACTTCAAGGCTTTCATCTCGGCCAACAACAACTGCTTTGAGCGACAATCATCGGTGTTATTCCAAGGGATTTATGGAATTCACACCACTTCCCAATGTCTTTATTCATCTTCTCATTACCATTCTTTGTTTGTAGCTTGTACTGGTTATCCTGAGGGGGTACATCCTTGAAATTTCCTTTTTTCTATGGGTTGGGGTTGCATTTTCCATGCTTCTACTGTGAGAAATTTGCAGATCCAAATTCCCTCTTCTTCTATTTAAATTTCTTCTCAATTCTGACACCATATCGATATGTCATGCCCAGTGATGAGATGTCTAGAAACTCCATTTCTGTTTGGATGTATCTATGTAAAAAGTCACAATACTTGAGCACCAAATGTCATTCAGAATCTCTGATACCCAAATTGGTGTGCAAGGTATGGAAGATATTTGTGAAATCTGGTACTGTTTGGTCCCTTTCCTATCATAGTATTGTCCATCTCATACACTGGTCATCGTAGATTCCAATACGGTAGTATTGTTCCTTAATAATATCCCTAAAAGAATATTAAGCGGGGGAGAGAACAAATATTGCATATTCCTCAGTAGCCCTTTTTTCAGAGTAATTTTCCCACCAATCCTTGACATGGGGGACAACCTTGAGGAGCGCAAAGATAATCTTTTATCTATCAGAAATATTATGGACCGAAAAATATCCTTCTAGTAGATTCAACCATTTATCTAGAGAATACCCATCTATCTGGCCTTCAAATAAGGGGATATCAAAATTGAATTGTACCTTGAAGGGGGTGGTGTGGCTGCTTGATGAAGATGCATCGACTGTTGGCATCCATCGAAGGATATGTGCAAAGTTATCCATCATATCGTTCCTTTGTCGTGTGAGGGATTCCTCGAGAAAAAGTTTAAAATGTTCTCTTGCTCCATAATCTCTCTTTTCTTCTTCCATTGGAGGCCATTGTGATCAATGGGGACGGTCTTGCAAGGGCTCAACCACTTTGAGTCCCAAYGCCTTGTACCCTGACCTCGTTGGGGACATGCACGAAGAAAAAAATAAAGAGCATACCACTATGATACCATTGATATGGATTTATAAATTGAATGAAATGAAATGCACACACACACACACACACACACACACACACACACATATATAGAAAATAAATCCACAAAGATACGGTAAATCTAGACTACTATTAATAAAGCGAATATGCTGAAACTGTAAAAATGCAGATTGAAAAAAACTTGTTGGAATGGTGGCAACTTATCTCTGAGAAGAGATGTGATAGATACTATCATTCGCAAGAAGATGGTTACAGTGAGGCTCCAAAGGCCTTTTTAACATAAATCATAAATGAGAAAACCCTAAACACAAAAAAACCTAACCCTAGGAGATGAAGCACCAAAAGTCATGTGGGCCCCGATGAGATAAGTTGGTACATGAACTTCCCGGGGTCGTAACTTTTTCATACGATCTTTGTTTTAGGTGCATTATAGTTCGCTGGAAAGAGATATACAAGGGATACACATGTTCTCATCACACTCTAGCTAAATCGTATTATGTGACTGTGTCGCTCCCAAAAATCGTTGTTTAGATCCTTAAAATGGCCCTAGAAGTTTAAGACTCGGAAAACTAAGAAAAAAATGCCAAAATGAAAATTGTTATTTGAGACAGTGGAATAGGTGGGTGGCCATTGATATCCACCTCACTCATTGACTCCCTTTCTATTTATTGACTATATCCTAGTAGAGGGAGTTGTATAGGATACTAAGTCAGCATCTTTCATGACCAATTGGAAGGGGAAACATCAAATGTATTCAAACTGAGGATGCACACCTTCAATAACCACTCATAAAACTATACCAAAGATAAACACACTAATGTTTTTACTTGGTAAAACCCCTCTGGGGAAACATCTATCACCCCAACCAATGTGGCCACTTGGAGCAATTTATTAATGCAAAAGAAAATATTACAAAGATATTTACAAGAGAGTTTCTCACAAGCAATCATAAAATAATGACCCTTTCATCCTCTTTAAATACAAATCATAGACCAATCAAGTGTTAAGTCACAAATCAATGTAGCCATAATGATTGAGGAGAATATGAACCATCAGATCACTCTATGTCTGGAACATATCGTGACCACTGGATTACCTAAATACTAATGCATACTAAAGGACCATTGGATTACCTAAATACTAATGCATACTAAAGAAACAGACTTTTACCTAATGACGCATTATGCCAAGTTGATTTTAACTAACTCCTAAGTGTCTAAATATCCTAACAAAATTTTTCTCTAGAAGAAGTTGAAAGTATTCTACTAAATGGAGGTTTAGGGAAAACCACAAATCATTGTCTAGAAGAAGTTGCAAGTATTCTACTAAATGATGGTTTAAGGAGAACCACAAACCAATTTGTTGGMTTTGTATGACCACAAACCAAATCWCTCTTTCTTATTACTTCTTGATTGATATGAATTAGAACATGAAGACTRACTATCAATCACTAATATTATCCCCCATGTCAGGTACAAGGTGAGAAGATGCAAATATATCCATTGCAAGATGTGTGAATACTTGAGAATGAATTATTATGTATGACTAATATTGGTTTTTGATGACCATTTCCTATCAGTCATCAATCCATAGTGGTTCTTTACTCTTCCATATTTCTTTTGTTTATAACATCTTTCTGAAGGATGATTGTGCTTTTCGCAATTCTCAAAAGGATGGAGATCAAAACACTGATCTTCCACATGGCAACTCGATGACCATGTTGGCTTTTCAGAATATTTTCTTGAACTGGAGTATGGGAATGCAAACTTTCTTGAAGAAACCAACACTCTAGAACTCGATTGGTTTGGTATAATCTGGAAGATGAAAGGTGACATCCTTTTCATATCTGATACCTTTTCTATGTTTGTTATCCCTGATTTCCTCCCAAGGTTTGATGATTGGCATGGAAAGAGTAAATTGAACTTCATCTTCACTTGACTCTGAAGTTGGCTCATTGAGTTTCTCATATGTTGGATGTTGTTATGAATCAACATCATCATATTCTTCAAAAATAGGGTTTTTTTAACAATAACTAGTTCAAAATGTCGAAGATTTTTTACTTCAAGTGCATCATGAAGAAGTCGAGTTTGTGTTTGAAGCAATTTTATTTTTCCTTATGAAACTTTCAAACAAGTTAGAACATATTACATAGTTTCTTTGTTAGTTGTGACAACATTGTCATCAATTAAGAGTATTAGAGTGTTCAATAACTCTAATAATTCGTCATTTTCCATCCATTACTATCATAATATACAATGCAAACTTGGAAAATGAAGGGTATCAACTTCTACTCAAAACGCACCCATTTACAATGTAATCCAAATTGCACAAAAGATAGGTTCATATCTCAATGAGCACAATGGTGAATACTTCAACAATTTTCTTTAGTTATGTAATCTCCATTCAGGGTGCCATTGATGCTTTGCTATTGGTAATGGTGAGGTGAATGAAGAACTATGCTTTATTACATCCAAAAGCTTCGGTGCAGACACCTACCTATCAAACAATGTTTCCCAACATGAAATACTTTCACAAACCATGGAGCTTGTTATCACGTGGTTTTGAAATACGATAAAAAAATATGCTACCATATCTCAGAGTGTTTAAACTAGAATGGATATAACTATGCACAAAGATCCACGAAACATGACACATAGATCCATGGAATTGGGTTTTAACAACAACGAAAACAATGCTTCTCAACACACTGAAATCAATGGAAAAATATTGTCGATTTAGGTGCCAAGTAATGTCTCAGAGACACTGTCGGTCCAACACTTATGATTTAGTCATGGATTGGGATGGAAGGCATTAAATGAGCTCCAACATTATTAAATGAGCACCAACACATGTAGCCTTGGTCTTCATGTACCTTTCTTGTGCATCCCTGCACCCTACACAAACTTCTGCTGGAGAGAGATACTTATGGGGTTTGAATGACTCGATGGATAGAGTACCTATTCTTAAATTAGTTGAACTCCATTTGCTCTATATGATATTTACTGGAGATCTCGTTTCCTTTTTGGTACCCACTGAGTAGAATTTGACGGTCGGTGCACGTGGCTTGTTACTTTGGTCTCAAGTAGTTTGGAAGTGGAAGTAGGCGATATAGAGGAAGATCTCTAGCCATAATCATCTTTCTGAACCACTACATTATCCCACTGCGATAAAAAGTGGAGAAAATATGAACGGAATAGATTGAAGTGTTTTTATAAAAGCTAGAATAGGTAGCTCCGCCTTTGCCACTGGATAAACTGGGTCGAATGTCCTTACCTTTGTGCTTGTATGGTTCATTGCTTCTTTACAAACAACTGATAACATTGTTTCTATATTGTCTCTAATCCTCTCACGTGGATGTCGTTTCAACTTCCCACCATGAAACATACTACTGTAATATACTATTTTTCTTCGAAGTCTTATAAGATAGCAGGATAGCTTCCACAAAATTTACAATAAAAAACATTCATGTTGAGGAAAAATATGCACAAACTAATATAGTTTTCTACGTGTTTGATAATCACATTATTCTACTTGAATCCCGAGTAAAGCTAAGTAAAGTCATGAAAAGCACGCTTTCTGCCACCCAGTACCACCACTATTGGAATGCGACTAGGGTTACAGTCCCGACAACAGGGAAGAGGGTTTATAGAGGTGAAAACGGTTGAATTTGGGTATGGATTTTGATTGCTTCTACTATGAATCGCAGGATCGTTGAGGAGTGAGGGTTCAAGACTGGGGGTTAAGAAGGATACCAAACTATAAGCAAGGAGTGGATCGTTTCCCAGGAGGCCATATATAAACTATGACGTGCATGGATGATGATTTGATTCATGGGGAAAGTGTTTCATGGGTGTGACATTTTGTTGAGAGAACAACGAGTTGTAAACGATAATGGAGAGAAGAAGGATTGGATTAAAAAAATACAAGGAGAGATGGCTCAGGTTTTTAGGGCATAATAGCATGCAAATTTCATGGGACATAGAAAACCTAATGGTTGCATTCTGCACAACACTGAAATGGAATGATGATAGACTGGAAGATAGAGGGGTGTAGGCTAACGCAGAGGGAATCACAAAGGGAATCCAGCAAACAAATAGTTTTGCAGATCTAACACCAAAGTGTGCACCCATGATAGGTAGAGAAATGCTTATGTAGCTCATCTATGAATCAGAGAAATGCTATGGAAAACTACTAAAGGCTAGTTCAAGCCTAGGAACTAAGTTGCTCATATTGTTGGATGCAAATGAATTAAGATAAACATGGAATTTCATTTCATTATGCAAATGAATTAAGATAAATATGGAATGTCATTTCATTAAGATGATACACATATAAATACATGATATTGATCTTTGGATTCATCTTCCAATAGGTCTAACTCCAGATAATAATTATATTTTATGTTCATTCACATAACATATTTCATATTCATATTCATATTGACATTTCATATTCATTCACAAGTGATTAATACCATAACACTAACAGATTAGGTTTCCAACAAATTTACACTCATTAATACCATAACCCTAGCAGAAGATATCCCTATTTGAGGAGGTCATGAGTTCGAATCTCTTGTTCCCCTTAAGGATCCACAAAGTGAGTTTGCCATGAAATATTACCTAAACAAAAATTCTCTTAATAAAAAAAAATTCATAAGAATAATTTATATTTTTCATTCACAATTATTAGAAACTATTTACTATTTTGCAAATTGCATTCATGAAGTTATGTTTTTAAAGGATAATAAGTAATTGAATAAAGTAGGTGAGCATTAAAATACATGCGTTGATATGAGAGAATAAATGTCAAATGTACTTTCGAAAAAATAAATTATATTATTTATTAAAAGAAATCAAATACACACGAAGTTTTTATGTAATACATTGGAAAATTTCTAAACTACCTTCCCGAAATGAATAGACTGTAGTGAATAATTCTATACTTCACTCTGTTATTATTCCAACAAAAAATAATTATATATAATTCACTTTGTAATTGTGTTTTGTTGTGATTATCCATTTCCCCGATGGGAGAAAGGAAATCCCATGTAGTGTTGGTTCCATCGTTGGTGAGGGGCCATCTCATTCCATGCATGGAACTGGCCAAGTTTCTCGCCTCGTAGGATATCTTGGTATCGTACATAAAAACTCCAGGGAGCATGGAACAGTTCCAACCTCAGTTCTAGGGTTGAAATATGGATATCCAACAACTCTTTTTGACCTTTCCTCCAATCAGCGAGGTGGCCTGGAGAATCAAAATCTCAGATGAATTTCCTTTTCAGGTCACCAACATACTATTTGCTTCGTTGCAAAAGCTGGCAGGGTCGTTCAAACAATGACTTAATGAGAAGATTAACAATATTAATGAAAATACTAAGGGGGCTCCCGATTCCTCTCCTTCGGTCTGCATTATCAGTGACATGTTCACTAGATGGGTGTATGGCTTAGGTCCAAGTTCGGGTTCCCCAACAATGTATAAATCTGATGTGCGCTTCTACCCATCAAGTAATGTTTTTATTGTGGGTTTATTTTTAATTTTTCTTTTATGTTTTATATATTTTTTTCTTATTATTTATATATTTACACCGATAGGGGTCCCCTTATTGGAATTGATGGATTAATCGTTTTTTCAATTATAAAATTTAATCTGATGACTAGAAATTAAATTAAAGATGTGGGCATATTCTTCATCTTACATCCAAATCAATGAATGAGATTTGCTTAATTTACTCTCTTGCATTTATCAATTCATTTGTTCATCATATTTACCTTTTCACTTTTACATAACATGATTAAGAAATTACTAAACCTACTTATCAATTACCACGAAACATAATTTTGCAAATCCACACCAGATTACTTTAGTTTTAACATTTACATTTACATTATTAAATTGTTACATTGGCCGTTTCATAAATTCTAACTCCATGAACCTGCCATGTGGTACATGAAACGTTTATGTATCCGCCATTTCACTATGCCAGGATAGCGAGGGAGAGGAGTCAATTAGCATGAGAGGAGTGGATTACCATTTAACATTTATTTTTTTATTTTTTTTTAGGAACAGCGGTTTCATAAATTCTAACGCCATGAACGCTCCATGTGGTACATAAACGTTTATGTATTCGTCAATTCACTATGCCAGGATAGCCAGGGAGAGGAGTCGATTAGCCGGAGAGCAGTGGATTACCATTTAACATTTACTTTTTTATTTTTTTACGAATCAGCGGTTTCATAAATTCTAACGCCATGAACGCTCCATGTGGTACAGGGAACGTTTATGTATACGCCATTTCACTATGCCGGGATAGCGAGGGAGAGGAGTCGATTAGCGGGAGAGGAGTGGATTACCATTTAACATTTAATTTTTTTATTTTTTTTCTGAGGATTCAGCGGTTTCATACATTCTATAGCGAGGATGTATCTGCCATTTCACTAATAGCGAGGGAGAGGAGTCAATTAGCCTGAGAGGAGTGGATTACAATTTAACATTTACTTTTTTATTTTCTTACAAATCAGCGTTTACATAAATTCTAACGCCATAAACGCGCCATGTGATATAGGAAACATTTATGTATCTGCCATTTCACTATGCCAGGATAGCGAGGGATAGAAGTCCGCGTTTAGATTTCACCTGAGGTTTTCATTTCAATGTATATATTAATGTATTCATATTTTCTTTAATGCTTAGGGAAACAGGGCGTGGATGCTTCTTCGCTTAAACCAAACCATGTTCCGAACAAAGTACTGTCAATGTAACAGTATGCGTAATCTTGCTTGCTTTCTTGCCAAAAATGTATTTCTTTTTCATGGATGTATTGTTTGCACGGTTAAAGGAACAACCCTATTAATAATGTAAACCATGTATATTCATATATTTTGTTTATTAGGTATAACTTCAATATGCATGCCATTGCCTGCTAATGTCAGATTGGTGCAGAGGTGCGAAGATGATTCGAAGGTGACTATGGCGAAGGTGACTGTGAAGAACTATTTATTTGTCCTGTCAGGTTCATGGGTAAAACAACAGACATTATTGATCACATTCTCTCCGGGGTGGGATCCGAGCGAGAGGACAAATGACTTGTTGAATGAATAGATATGTGAATGCAACAGAGCCGAATCGGAAGAAACTGAACCAGACGACCGAGAAAGAAAGCTCTTTCTCCAACTATAGCTATAGCATAGCGTGCTTTCTCCAACAGATTGAATCAGATTGCTGCATAAATGAATCGGGGACATCAAGAGACCTTTGGATAGATTTATCACTTCTTCAACACGATGTTGGGAGTTTGTATCTCAGTAATCAATGGCTCATGTCACTCTGTAATGTTTCAACTCTAGTGCAAGATAAAWTATGCGAGGCAAACAAGCACGGTGAGGCTACGCTCACTTCTCGATATTAAACGAAGACGGATTACATCCTTATATAGGAAAAGACTCTCCCGAGTTGGCTACATGCAAACCATAAGACAACTAGACAACTGACTATGAACTGAGAACTAACTCTTCTAACTGGCGCTTACAACTGGCGCTTATTACTGGAGTGAACAACTACATCTCCATTACTTCCAAGTGTGCAATCGGCCATTAAATTTGTATCTCAGTAATCAATGGCTCATGTCACTCTGTAATGTGCAGTGTACAGTCCATAATTTGACCAAGTTTTAGAGACACCAAAAGTTGTAAAGAAATTTATAGGATAGGATATAGAATGCAGGAACTTTCTATTAATGGTGATTATGTTTTATTTATATTATTTTACTCTTACTTTCATTATTAATAACAATATAAACTTATTTATAAAACTCAAATGACATATAATTTATGTGTGAGCATTTGTTTTACATGAACTCATGCGTGTGATTAATGGTGATTATTATGTTTTATTTATATTCTTTTGAGCATACTTTCATTATTAACTAGATACGAGGTAAACTTATTTATAAAACTCAAATGATATGTAATTTATGTGTATGCATTTATGTAACTTTGAACCTGTACATTATTGTAATTTGTAATAACTATATGTAATTTGTATGGTTTATTTTTACATTATTAATTATATGTCTTCTCATAAATTTGAATTTTAGACTAAAACCTAACCTTAACCCTAAATACTAACTTTGATAATTTATTAATATTATTATTTAATCATCATATATTAATAATTTTAATCTTCAAAATAAAATTATTATAAATAATATTGTTAATGTTTAAAGCTAATGTAATATTAATATTAATAATCTTAATCTTCAAAATAATATTGTTAACGTTTAAATGTAATACATTATTAATGTTAAAAAGTAATGTTATATTATTAATATATTAATTTTATAATATGATAATATATTATTAATGTGAAATCTATTAATAGTAATGATTAAATATAAAAATCTATCAATAAATAAATAAATAAATATAGAATAATAGAGCAATAACAAGTTAATAACCATGAATAAATATAATAAACTAGCAATAAAGTCATAAACAAATATAAAATAGTATATTAGTAAAAAAATAATAAATAAATATTGAATAATATAGTAATACTAAGTTTTACTATTTATTAAAGTAAGAAAGAAATATAGAATAATATAGTAATTCTAAGTTTTACTATTTATCCAAAGTAATAAATAAATATATAATAAAATAGTAATAGCATGTTTTACTATTTTAATAAATAATTAATAAGGTTTAATAAATTTATAAACTATAATTTATTAAAGTTCTACAGTAAATAAATAAAATTCAATAACATTTTAAACTTTAAAAATTTATGTTTAATAAATTTAATAATTTTTTAAAGTTTTGTAAATTTAATTGGATAGATTTAATAATTTTAGACAACTTAAAATAAACTAATTGAACATTTTCTTTGTAAACTTTTTTTATTTTTAAATATAAATAATTATGTTTCCAATAACTATATAACATTAGTTTTATAATTAATGATATTAATTTTATGACACATTAATAATGTTACATTAATGACACATTAATATTACAATAATGTTACATTAATAATCTTAATAATGATAATGTTACATAAATATAGTTTTAATAATGTTATATTAATGTTATATTAATGTTAATAGTATTAGGTTGAAGATCTTTCATTAATAATGTTATGTTAACAATGTGACATTAATGTTAATAATATTACATGAATATAATGTTAATATTGACTAAACAATAAATAGGAAATAATGAATTTAAATCTTTATACAATCAATAAACATCATTGCATTTAAATCTTCATAGCAACAATAAACACCATGAATTATAATGTTTGAATACAATTAATGCTATATCGGTTTGACAAATATTTTATTCTTAAACGATATTAAATTTTGATGAATAGTTTATTCTTAAATGGAAAGACAACCAAATAATTGTCAATATGGCTCAATCCATTATTCATATTATTACATTTAAAATGTCACAATATTGCTTAATTTTAATGTTTACTTCTTAATTTATGAAAGTGAAACTTAATCTCTCGCATTTTTACTCCTTAATTCAATGCCATCTTCTTGTATGTCACAAATATCGATGTGAACCTCCTAAAATTATTTCTCTCTAAATGTGGCTACGTGACACACTCTTCAGTGTAAACTACAAGACCAACTTCAAACAAAAAATATATTTCTCTTGACATCTCTAAAATACTGTTAAGTTAATGGTAATCAATTTTTCACTTTTAAATCATGCTCCTATATCGCATTGTTTTAGAGTGAACCTCTTAAAATATTACTCTTAAAGTCTCTCATTATGCAATAACATTGATGTTGAATTCAACGTTATGCTTGATTATAACTCTCGTAATGTGCCATTTTCTTTAACTCATCCTCCTATTTTGTTGTTCTTAAAATGGGACAGCGTTTTATAAAATTTATCTTGACCATACTAAAAACTTATCCCAATGTTGCAACCTGACGAACATAGTAATATTGAAATGTGACAAACATAGTAATGTTGAAATGTGACGAACATATTAACATCGATGTGACGAACATAATAATGTCGTAATCTCACAATCAATGCAATGTCGTTGTGTGATGAACATTGCCCTGTTGTTGGAATATGAAAAGCCAACCCTTTTGTCGCAATGTGACGAACATAGTAATGTCACATTCTGACAAACAATGTAATGTCACAATGTCGCGAACATAGTAATGTTGCAACATGACAAACATAGTAATGTTGCAACATGACAAACATAGTAATGTTGCAATGTGATGCAATATGATGAACATATAATGTTGCAATGTGATGCAATATGATGAACATATAATGTTGCATGAACATTTAATGTGTTGCAATGTGACGAACATGTTGCAATGTGACACAAATATTGCAACACATAATGTGTTGTAGTGTGAAGAACATATAATGTCGCAATGTGACGCAAATATCATGTTGTCACAATTTGATGCAAATATACTTTCATCACAATGTGACACAAATATCATGGAATTGCAATGCGACGACCATAGTATTTTCGTCACAATGTGACAAACATAGCCTTCTTGTCACATTGTGACGAACATGGCCTCCTCATCACAATGCGATGCAAATATCATGTCATCGCAATGTGGTGCAAATATCATGTGATAGTAATGCGATGACTATAACCTTGTCATCACATTGTCATGAACATCGCCTCCTCATCACAATGTGACACAAATATCATGTCATCGAAATGTGATGCAAATAGCATGCCACCGCAATATGATGAAAATGTCTTGTCATCGCAATGTCACACAAATATCATATCGTCGCAATGCAATGACCATAGCGTTCTTGTCACAATGTGACAAACATCACATCGGCTCAATTAATGCATTAAGGCTATGTTCAACCTAGGCTATTTACTAAGGTTATGTTCGACCTAGTCTATTTAATAAGGCTATGTATTAATAATTTATTAATGTATTAGTATGGTCATTAAGCTCCTAATAATGTATTACTAAGGTCAATAAAGTCAATGTATTACTACTTTATTAATGTATTATTAAAATGTTTTAGTGTATTAGTGTATTAATACTTTAGTAATGTATTAATTAATAATGTATTAATAAATTAATACAATACATTACTAAAGTATCGATTAATTAATAAGTTACATTATACATTAATGAAAATTAATGCTTTAATTTAGACATTACATTATTGTAATGATGCATTATTTATGTATTAATACTTTAATAATGTATTACTATTTTATTAATTTTTTAATGCACTAATACTTTACAATATACATTAATGTATTAATGTTATCCGTAGTGATGTTCATGGCTAGCCATGATATTCTACAGAAAACAATTGTCAAACATGGTTAACCATTGTGAACCATGCTCACCCAAGGTCAACCATAGTGAAGGTCATGCATAGTGAAGTTCTAGGGAAGTTAACAATGGTCATGTTCAACAAAATTTAACATTGGGCATGGTCAACCATAGTGAACCATGGTCATTGCCAATTAATGTATTAATAGTTTAATAATGTATTATCAATGCATCATCCCAATTATTAACATAGTAATGGTGCAATGTGATGAACATAGTAGCATCACAATTTGAAAAACATAGTAATGTCCCATTGTGTCGAACATAGCCTTGTCATTCCAATGTGATGAACATAGCTCCATCATCACAATGTTATCAACATGCCTTATCATCACACTATGGAAAATATAGACTTGTCATTGCAATTTCGTGAACATAGCCTCGTCGTCGCAATGTGATGCAAATATTCTATCCTCGTAATGTGATACAAATATCCTGTTATCATAATGAGATGAATATAGCCTTGTTGTCACAATGTGTAACATAGCCTTGTCTTTACAATGTGACGAACATAGCCTCGTCGTCGCAATGTGCTAAACATTGCCTTATAATTACACCGTGGCAAATAAAGCCTTATTATCACACTGTGAAGAACATATCCCTATCATCGCAAAGTGAATAGCATAGCCTTATCGTCACACTATGACGAAGATATCCTGCAATGTGATTAACATAGCGTTGTTGTCCCCATGCGATAAAAACATCATGTCCTCACAATGCGATGCAAATATTCTATCGTCACAATGTGATGAACATAGCCTTATTGTCATTATGTGTCGAACATAGCCTTGTCGTTGATATGTTCTAAACATACCCTTGTCATTTCAATCTCACAATCATAGCCTTGTCATTGCAATGTGACGAACATAACCTTGTCATCACAATTTCATGAACATAGCCTTCTCGCCTCTATGTGATGTACATATCCTTGTCATAGCCTCGTCGTCGCAATGTGACGAACAAAGCTTCATCATCGCAATGTGACAAACATTGCCTCATCATCGCAATGTGACATAAATTTCATGTCGTCGCAATGTAATGCAAATATCATGTTATCACAATCTTATGCAAATATCCTATCTTTGCAATGTGACGACCATATCCTTATCGTGGCTATGTGATGAACATAGCCTTATCTTCACTTTGTGATGAACATGGCCTCCTCGTTACATTGTGACTCAAATATCATTCCATCACAATGTGACACAAATATCATGTCATCGCAATATGATGCAAATATTGTGTCGTTCCAATGTGACAAAAATATCATGTTGTCGCTATGCGACGACCATATCCTTGTAGACACAATGTGATGAACATATCCTTCTCGTCACATTATGATGAACATATCCTCCTCATCACAATGTGAAGCAAATATCTTATCCTCACAATATGATGCAGATATAATGTCATTGCAATGTCACACAAATATCTTGTCATCGCAATCTAAAGAACATAGCCTCGTGACGACAAGTCTATGACCTCATTTAATTTAGACCACGCCATTATACATCTATGTAAATTAATACTTTAATTTAGACATTGCATTAATGTAATAATGCATTATTAATGTATTAATACTTTATGTGACGAACATATCCTTGTTGTGGCATTGTGATGAACATATCCCCCTCATCACAATGTGAATCACATATCTTATCATCACAATACGACGCAGATATCATGTTATCGCAATGTCACGCAAATATCTTGTCATCGTAATGTGTCAAACATAGCCTAGTGACGACAAGGCTATGACCTCATTTAATTTAGAAAAATCCATTATACAATTATGCAAATTAATACTTTAATTTAGACATTGCATTAATGTAATAATGCATTATTAATGTGTTAGTACTTTAATAATGTATTACTACTTTATTAATGTTTTCATGTATTAATATTTTAGCAATGTATTAATTAGTTAATACATTATAGAATACATTAAGGAATTAATGTCATGAGTAGTCATGATCATGGACTAACCATTGATCAACCATGCTCAACTAAGGTCAACCATAATGAAGGTCATGCATATTGAAGTTCTAGGGAAGTTAACAATGGTCATGGTCAACCATAGTCAATAGTGACCATTTTCAATTAATGTATTAATACTTTAGTAATGTATTGATAATGCATTGCTACTTTAATCATGTATTTATTCAAGTGTTAATAGTTTAATAATGTATTTATTAACATATTATTACTTTATTAATATATTAAAATTTTATTAATGTATTAAAACTTTAATAATGTATTAATACTTTAATAATTTTTTTATTAATSCATTATTTTATTAGTGAATTAATACTTTGACGTATTAATATATTAATTAATTAATAAAGTGCATTATTAATATATTAGTTCTATAATATGTTACATTATACATTGATATATTAATTAATTAATACATTCCATTATTAATGTATCAAATAAATAATAAGTTCTATGTTACATTGGAAATTAATGTATGAATTAATTATTACATTACGTTATTAATGTGTCAACTAAATAATACATTATATTATACATTAATAAAAATTTATACTTTAATTTATACATTATATTAATGTAATAATGTGTTAATATTTTATTATTTAATTTATGTACTAATACTTTATTAAAGTCTTTATGTATTAATACTTTATTAATGTATTTATTAAAAATGTATTAATGTATTAATTAATTAAATTAATACATTTTAGTATATTTTAATGTATTAATGTTATGTATAGTTATGACTATAAAAAACTATAATCATGGTTAGCCATTATAAACCACGATCATTTTCAATAAATGTATAGATACTTTAATAATGTATTATTAGTTTATTAATGTGTTTATTAAGGTATTACTACTTTAATAATGTATTTATTAATATATGGAAACTTTGATATATGGATGCTTTATTAATGTATTTATTAATATTATTGTTAATGTATGGATGTTTATTAATTTATAAAATTAATAATATTTTAATATTTTATTAATTTTTTTTCAGAATTTATAAATGTATTTATTATTTAAATAATTGTTTAATGATTAACGTAATAATATATTATTATTATTAATGTATTTATTCATTAATATAATAGTGTAGTAGTTTAATGTTTGTGTTTATATAATATTTTATTTTAATTTGTTTATACTTTAATTATCTTTTAATGTATAATGTACAAATTAATTAATACAATATATTGATAAGGTATTTATTAATTAATATGTTACATTTATACATTACATTATACATTAATTAATGTATTAGATTATACATTAATTAATGTATTGATAGTTATTTTATACAATGTATTTATCATTTTTATACATAATCTTAACATAATAATGTATTTTTCTATTATTATATTAATTAATTGATTATTTATGTATATATGGATTAATATTTTATTACTTTCGTATATTTATGTAATATTATATCAATGGTCAATGTATTTATATATTATTAATGTATTAGTACTTATTAATATATTTAACAATCTATTTATACTTTACTAATATATTAAAAAAATACAGAATTAATTAATTAATATGTCACATTATCACTTTGTTTTTTTATGTTTTTAGTTTAGTTTTACTTCATTATTATCACATGCTTACTTTATTATTATTATTTTGTTATGTAGTGTTTTATTTTTTATTAGTTAATTTATAGTTTATAATCAATTATTAATTAATATTTTATTTATTATTAATATCAATTAATAATTAAAAATAATTTATTATTAATTAATAATCTTCAATTAATTAGTTATAATTAATTAATTATTAATAATTAAGTAATTAATTATTAGAATTTAATAAATTATTAATAATTAGTTAAAAAAAATAAAGATAATTAATTATTATTTATTTATTACATTTAAAATGTATTAATTTATTAATGGTTATTTCAGGTATGCCGGTCGTCAACTAGCAACAACCACTTTTATGTAAAAAGTGATTGATATACATACGTCATTAATTGAAAAATGTGAAAAATGAGGCCGATTAGTGTATATCAACCATTTTTTACATAAAAATGATTTTTGCTAATATATATATATTATATGTGTTTTTGTTAATTTTTGTCATAAATATAAAAACATTTCTATTATAAATACAAAACCAATAATAGTACATCAATATCTATCTATATTATGTTATTAATAAAAAATTATATTATTAAAATTGATATTATAATTAAGTTATTTAATTGTTTAGAATTTCACAATTTTTATAATAAATAAAAAAAACCCTTATACAATCAAGGGATATAGTTACATTTTTTTTTTTAAAAACAAAAACATGACAATTCTCACTTCAAAAAACTTCAAAACATATCAACTACAATTGCAATTTTACACCAATATTCATGTCTCTTATCAAAAAACAAATTTGGACGGTATTCAGGTGCGTAACAATATTAGCTAATCCTAATCTTTCTTTCTCAGCGGGATTGTAGATGTGAGGAAGATGGGATTTTTCCAACATGCCCAATGACACATTGTGGGCACAATATATGACTATGTGTGGTGGGAATCATAATGTATAGCCTTTGCCCCAATATTTTATTCCCTCTCATGCTTCATCCTATAGGCTGCTGAATTGCATCATCATGATTCATGAGTCGAAGTTCCTAAAATTTCTTACTTTTCTTCAAATTATGATGATCCTGAATTGATATTAATCTATTTCTGAGTGATATTGTGCTGCGATAAGGCCAAGCCACTTATAGAACTATTCATTTGATCAAGGCATAGGTAA
>SNQJ01S0056409.1:81480-102543 GCA_010110895.2 Picea sitchensis | reverse complement strand
AAGTTTTTATGTACTGAAACGCTTCAGAGAGAGGGACGTACTTCACTTTTGCAGATTGTAATATGATGTTTTGACAGATGAATAAAAGACTGCTTTGATCATCCGTCTCTAGTTTTCCCGTTCCAGGGGATTCTTGTGAGAAGGGAGGGCCCACCTTCATCACAAGATTCACCCGTTAGTTTTAGAAGTGTGTTAATTCAATCTCTGTTTATGATTTGATTAGCTTTTGTTTGCTGAAACACTACTGTTAATGAATTCCGCTTTGCTGAAACACTACTGTTAATGAATTCCGCTTTGCTGAAACACTACTGAACTCTGTCTTAATTATTTAAATGAAAATCGTAATCCTTTAACAATCTTGTGTGATGGTTTTATAAGGACTAGCCAGAGACTGGGCTAAGGGTTCCTGCTCAGACAGGAAGGAATCAGAACACCTTGTCTTCTGTAGATTTCATTTAATTCTGCAAGTGTGCTAGCCAGGGATTGGGTTAAGGATTCCTGCTCAGACAGGAAGGAATCAAAACACCTTGTCTTCTGTAGATTTCATTTAATTCTGCAAGTGTGCTAGCCAGGGATTGGGTTACGGATTCCTGCTCAGACAGGAAGGAATCAGAACACCTTGTCTTCTGTAGATTTCATTTAATTCTGCAAGTGTGCTAGCAAGGGATTGGGTGAAGGGTTCCTGCTCAGAAAGGAAGGGATCAAACCATCCTGTTCTCTGTAAACCTCAATTTCACAAGTGTGCTAAAAACAGAAATAGGGCCTAAGGTTCCTGCTTAGAAAGGAAGGAACTAGACAACCTTGTTCTCTGTTAGATAGAGTTAATTGTCTTATGCTTACTATTTTCATAAAAGGGTGTCAGCACTGAAGTCTCTGTTCGAGAGTAAGGGTCCTGTTCTCTGGTTGCAGAATAGTTGTTCTTTCCCATTGCAAGTATTATTTGTAATGTAATTCAGGATTCTTAGATTAATCTTTAAGATTTGCAATAGGGAAGTTGCTTTCCTGTGATTTAATCCAGAACTTCAGCATATTCAAGCAAGTGTGATTAACATAGTTTCTTTTACTACAACTGTAAGTTGCATTTGGAATTGAGCATATATAGTGCGTGGTTATCTTTGAAATAAAAGACTTCCCTGGGTTGATAATTTATGTTTCACTTGGTTGTTTGAATCAATTAAGCAATTATAGTGACCAACATTGATGAGCCTCATTATTATACATTCTAAAGGCTCATCTTTGACATATTTTTCCACCACAAAATGACTTAATGTTTGCTTTTGACCATATTTAATAGTTAGTCATGGGTATTTTGTATGTTGGTTAATGATTGTATGATTGAGGTGGATTTTTTTTATGTATAATATACCTTTTTGCACTAATGTTTTTGGAAAAAGATGTGTGTTCCACCAACCACATCGAACTGAAGGAGTCAAGGGTGCCAACCTCCTAGGAGTAGGAGATTTTTTCCCCTCGAGTGAGATGCCAACCAAAGATCAAGGGAAATTGTCTACACCTACCTCCAAGAGCGCTCCTTGTGCATTTAGGACCACTTATGATCAACAATAGTTCAAAAACATAGATGTAAAGGGATGAGATCCCTCATTTACTCATCACTCTTCTTGATTTAGGAAGGGAGGTCAAACTCTCTAGTTATATATAGGCCTCTAGTCTAAGAGTGAGATATAGTGAATTTTTGGAGAAGCATTGTATGGAGATGTTCTGCAAGACTTTTTATTGAAGAATAAGAACTTTGATGTTCCTGATGTACTACTGATATTTATGAAACAAAATGGTTTTCCTTTAGTCCATTAAAGTTGCTTTTAGGTTCCTTATGATTCTTGGGTAGATCCCATCCAAGAGGGATAAAGGACCCTTTTTACTATTTCTGTATTTTTCATGCATATTGGTTAGTTCTTAGATAGTGTTTCATTCTCTATTTTAGTTAGATTTAGCTTTGCATGATAAATTTCCATTTCTATTAAGATTTCAACCAACTTGCCAGTTGTAGCAACATCCTGTAGAAATGTTCAATAACATTTTGGAGCACTCCTAGGTGCCTCCCAAGGCTAAGAACCATATATTGACTTCATTTATTTTATAGTCTAGCTTTGTCGATGCTTTTGAAGACTTGCACTATCTTTTCAGACTTCATTTTTCTTCCTGTAGGAGTATCCTGTAGAAATTGTGCAGATCTTGTAGAAATACATAGTTCCCGTAGAAATGCACAGTTCCTGTAGAAATATCTTGTAGGTATGTTTTAACTTCAGATTTTGATTTAGTTTAATCTTGTTTTCCTGAAAGCATCAACAAACAATAAAAACACATTTATATTGATAACAAACAAGGGGTTTGATTGCTTTGTTCATGCATTAGTGTAGTTTCATTTCCATTACAATTTTTCAGTCATAATTTACAACTTTTACTTCTATCACAGTTCTTTGTCATAATTTCAGATTAGATTCATCTTTTTCTTCAGTTTAACTTTCCTAATTCAATAATCTTTGATGCAATAGAAAAATTTCTTTTCATGCACTTTATATTAGTTGTACTTTCAAATTGGTGTGTTTTCTTCAAAGCAATTAGTTCAAAACTACTTTTTGTCATTTGATTTCATGCACATTTCCATCCTTTGATCATTTTCAATCCTTTACTACTGACAATTTCATACTACACATACAATGCATAACACCTCTTAAGTTTGTACAAACCCCGGGTTGACAAGTAAAGTAGGATACCAAGGGTATAGTAAATAATTTTTGTTAATCCTGGGACCATCACTTTTTGGTGCCGTTGTTGGGGAGGTGTTGAAGTTCGCATGCCATTTTCTTTTTCTTTGTTTTCTTTTGTGTGTCTTAGAGGAGAAAAAATGATACTTTAGTCACAAGGTCAACTTCACTATGGAGTTTCTATAGTGTAACTTCCCAAGTTCTTTCACTTCGTGTGAGTATTGATAGGTCCTTGTCACACTTTCTTTTTGCATTAAAAAAAAAATATTTTTCACTTTCTTTTGATTTCATGAATGACTAGACCTAGAGATAGGAAAGGAATTTTTTTACCAAAAAGCCCCACCACAAAAATAGGTCAAAGTAATCCAGATATTGGTCCCGAAACATTAGAAATTTTCTTCGAAAGGGAAGCTAGAGAATTTGATAATCTTTCATAAGAGAGTTAGTCCTCACCTCGTGTCATGGATGGTGAAGAAGAAATATTTGAGTTCCCTATTTTTGAATCTAATGGAGAAGCCAAGATGAAAAATATTAATCCTTATGCTTTACCTCATTTCCATGGGCTTGTCTCTAAAGATCCTGACACTTTCTTGTTTGAGTTTGCAGTTATATGCATGACATATGATTACAGTACCACTGATGAACAAAAGCTCAAAATTTTTCATTCTACTTTGAAGTATTCAACTTTAATATGGTTTATGAGTTTGGAAGGAAATAGTATCACAACTTGGGATCAAATGAAAAACACCTCCAGTGAAAGATACAAAGAATATTGTAGAGAAAGAGATACAAGCGATGAGATTTTTAGAATGACACAAGGACCTAATGAATCTCTAGAAGACTTTGAAGAAAGATTTCAACTAAGCTACAAGAGAGCTCGAAATTTCACTATGGATGAAGATTCACTCAAGCTTGTATTACTCATAGGAGTAAGAGAAGATCTGATGGAAACATTGAATCTCCTATCCAATGGAGATATCTACTAGTTGGACTATGATGATGTCAAAATAATATTCAAGGTCTTCCAGAAAGAAAGGTAGACGCAGTAGAGGTTTGATCTCTCCATCTTCTGACTCAACGACTCATATAAAACATGAATTAGGAGGATTAATAGAAGATATGAAGACTGATATTTTACGCTCTTTAGCCATGCAAATCAATACAATCTAGATTAAGAAGAACCATGATGAAGCAGAGAAGGAATTGGTTGTTTATTGTCCCAAATGCACTAAAACACATCCTAGAAGTGAGTGCCCTTTAGAACTTATAGATGTTTGTGGAATTTGTGAGGAAAATCATCCAACTAACAAATGTCCTTCTTTGTGAGGTTTGAAAGCTACATTTCGAGGAACATAAGAGAATGTGGAGTCACTATACTTCATCAATCAAAAGAGGCCTGGAGCACCAATACCATTCCAAACATGTTTGAACTTCAATCCTGCTCAAAATTTTAATGCATATATTCCTCAAATGCCTCCTCAACCATGGTATAACCCATCACCTTGGACTAATCCAAACCCTTGGAAATACAAGGGACATCCAATTCCTCCTCCATACCAATCTTTTCCTAGCATACCAAAAAATCAATGGAATCAACCATCACAAGGATGGAGGCCACAAAATTTCCAACAACCTGCATTATTGCCTCCTCCTCCTCCTCAAAACAACACTACTCCAAGCAGTGTTCCTCCTAAGAAATCTCAGCTACTTGCTCAACCTGCTCCAAATTTGAACAATAAGCAAGTCCAACCTGTATACAACAATGATACAACCTATCAGACTTATTTTTTGGAATACAAGAGATAAATCTCAAACCAGGAAAAATCTTGCAACAAAAACCAAATCCCTTAGAAAATGAAGAATCTAAGAAAGAAATCATTACCTTACCTCAACCACAAGCCCCTCCTTACCCTAAAATATTACAAGAAATAAAAACTTATACATCTGAGGAAATAGAACTTTTAGGGGAGCTTAAATTTTTTTGCATAAAGATACCTCTCTTACAAGCTCTTAAGGATGTGCCAATTTTCAATAAGTATATCAAAGAATACTGCATTAGAATACCAAGGAGAAGAATGAAAGATACTCCAACCATAAATGGTGTAGGACAACTAGCCGACCTTATCCTTGGGAAGTTAATTGTACCTAAATATTTGGATACAAGGAGTTCTTTAGTAAGTGTCCTATTAACAACACCCTGATACACATTAATCTTATTGATCTAGGATATGCAATCAACGTTATGAATATAGATACCATGATGAAACTCAACCTTCAAGGATTTCTAAGAAACACCCCAACTATCCTTCAACTTGCAAATCAATCCATAGTTAAACCTGAAGGCATGTTGAAAGATATCATAATTTCCATTGTCTCTTGGGAGTACCCTACTGAATTCCTAGTCCTTCAACCCAAGTCTCAATCGAATAGATATCCTCTCATTTTGGGAAGGCCTTGGCTGGCCACAACAGATGCATACATTGGTTGTAGAGCAGGAAATATGACCATCACTAATGGCCTTTCCCAAAAACAAATTGTTCTTTATCCCCCTGTTGAAATTTTGATAAGTGAAAATATTCCTATGTGGGTGGAAGAGGAAGAAGACCCGACACAAACAACTTCATACCCCATCTACACAATTCACACTTCCTTAGTTGATAGTACAATTGATGAGGAAACTATCCTTGAAAATTTTCTGCAAAATCAACATACATAAGATGTGAAAATAGAAGGGATAAATGATGACAACATATCTGAAGTTTATGCAGAAAATAACATTGAATTATGGACAGATCTATTTACTGCCAAGATAGAAGATCCAACTGTAAAAACTATAGAAATCAACCCTGCAAAAACACTCAAAATCATCAACAAAATCACTAGTCAGCAGGAACAAAATCTGTTAGATGTACTGAAAATGAATATTGAAGATTTTGCATGGGATTATAAAGACATGCAAGGCATCAATCTTTCTATCTGTACCCATCATGTTTATATCAAAGAGCACTGCAAACCTATTAGGCAACCACAAAGAAGGATTAACCCTGCAATGAAAGACATAGTTAAACAAGAACTCCAAAAGTTGCTTGATGCTGGATTGATATATCCTATATAAGATAATGAATGAGTCTCCCCTCTAGTTATTGTCCCAAAGAAGAATGGGAAATGGAGGATATGTGTGTATTATTAGGAGTTTAACAAGGCCACCATAAAAAACCATTTCCCCCTACCTTTTATTGACCATGTTTTGGATGTCTTGGCTGTGAAGCAACACTTTTCCTTTCTGGATGGTTTTAGTGGATACAATAAAATCCAGATCAGCCTTGAGGATTAGAACAAGACCACCTTTACATGCACACGGGGTACATTTTCATACTGAGTCTTACCTTTTGGCCTATGCAATTCCCTTGCTACTTTTCAAAGAACAATTCTCATCATCTTGTCAAAACTCATCCATGATAAAGTTGAGTTCTATATGGATGAATTTACCCCTTATGGAAATTAATTTTATGAAGCCTTGGACAATCTACATAAGGTTCTCCAAAAATGTAGAGAAATGAATCTATCCCTTAGCAATGAAAAATGTAATATGATGATGAATGAAGGGATTGTTTTAGGACATCACCTGTCCTCCAGAGGGATTGAAGTAGATAAATAAAATATCAAAATCATCACCTTACTTCCTACCCCTTTGAAACCAAAAGATGTAAGAAGCTTTCTTGGACATGTAGGATATTACACGAGGTTTATTAAGGATTCCAATAAAATAGCTTCTCCCTTGTTTACCTTGTTGTCTAAAGATGTGGAATACTGTTGGACTCTGAATTGTCAACAATCTTTTGAAACAATCAAGGAAAAACTCACAAATGCCCCTGTTTTACAAGGTCCCAATTCGAGTCTTCCATTTCACATTCACATCGATGCATCAGACAAGTCTGTAGGAGCAGTCTTAGGACATGATGAAGACAATAAAACTTATGCAATTTACTTCATAATTAAGAATTTAGCTAGTGCAGAACTGAATTATACTATTACAGAAAAATAAATTTTAGTAGTGGTTCATGCTCTCAATAAATTTAGACATCATGTGACATGATATAAAGTTTTTGTACATATAGATAATTTTACCATTAGATACTTGATGAATAAACCTAAAATTAATGGTAGGATGATTAGATGGTTTATATTATTACAACAATTTGATCTAACAATTCTTGATAATGATCGCAAACAAAATGTAGTTGTAGATTTCTCGTCTATATTGACCATTCCAATTGAAGAAGGCAGGATTGATGACCAATTTCCATATGAGAACCTATTTTCCATATCATTACAAACCCCATGGTTTTTTGATATAGAAAATTACCCTATAGCATAAAATTTTCCTCAACATTTCTCCCACAGGGAGAGATGCAAGATTGTCC
The DNA here is from genome assembly GCA_010110895.2 of Picea sitchensis. Taxonomy (NCBI): domain Eukaryota; kingdom Viridiplantae; phylum Streptophyta; class Pinopsida; order Pinales; family Pinaceae; genus Picea; species Picea sitchensis. The sequence continues at coordinate 95,393 of SNQJ01S0056409.1, read as the reverse complement.
AAAAAAGTTCGACCTACACTTGGGTTGCAGGCTATTTATTCAAATTATGTCCATATCATATTTTGAGGAGATGCATAAGGGAAGATGAGGTGCATGCTATATTTCATGCTTTCCATGATGAACCATGTGGAGTTTATTATGCAACCAAGAGGACAACTTATAAGATCTTACAAGTTGGATATTATAGGCCAACCCTACATAGAGATGCTCAACAATATACTTCGCATTGTGATGAATGCCAAAGAATGGGGAAACCAACAAAGAGAAATGAAATGCCTTTACAACCCCAAGTATCATTAGAACCATTTTACAAGTGGGCATGAACTTCATAGGCCCAATTGATCCTCCATCAGGACATAAGAAGCACATTTTGGTATGCAAAAACTATCTGACAAAGTGGGCTGAAGTAAAGGCCATGAAGGATGCACATAATAAAATGTAGCAACATTCCTCCAAGAATGCATATTTTCAAGGTTTGGTTATTCAAGGGAGATAGTCATGGATCAAGGCCCCCAATTTTCTTCAAGGCTTGTTGAAGAATTCACGAGGGAACATAACATCCATAACCGAAAGTCAACACGCTACCATCCTCAAGAAAATGGGCAAGCTAAAGTCACAAACAAAGAGCTAGAAAACATCCTCACTAAAAAACCGAGCATGAACAAGAAAGATTTGTCAAAGAAGCTCATTGAAGCAATCCGGGCATACAACATTACATGGAAAACTACGACAGTGCTTACTCCTTTTGAATTAGTTTGTGGTAAGAAAGTCATGCTTCCTATTGAATTTGAGCATCATACATTGAGAAAAACAACTGAATTAGACATGAATTTGCAGTCAGCACAAAAAGAAAGATTGATCCAATTGAATGCATTAGATGAGTACAGAACACATGCCCTCTTCAACAATGAAGTGGTGAAACAACAAATAAATGATTGGCATGACAAGAAGATCAAGTACAAGAAGTTTAAAGAAGGGGATTGGACTCTGTGATATGACTCAAGGTTTAAGCATTTTAAAGGAAAGTTGATGAAAAGGTGGCTAGGGCCCTACATCATTGAAAAATGCCATGATAATGGATCAATGAAAATAAGAACAATTGATGAAGAAGGAATACCACTACTAGTGAATGGATTCAGGCTAAAGACCTACAACAAGCCCTTGACAAAATAAGCCCCTGACAAAATCCACTGACAAAAGAAGAATTACATAAACAATGAAGAAAAAAAATATGGATGTGATTGATAGTAGTCATATTCTCAATCCATCCCCATGATGAAAAAAGAGAAAAATAAAATAAAACTACTAGATGAAAACCTCCTAGAGGCATCTAGGACATATTTGAGGGTAAAAACCTCCACTGGAGGCAATCTCAGATCTGAAGAATAAATGAATAACCTCATCAGGAAAACTTCTTAGAAGCATGATAAGGAAAGGCATTAGTGAAAACCATAGATAACACTCATGCCTTGAGAAAAAAAAAATAATAAAAGAAATAATAATAATAATAATAAAATATTTTTTGTACTAATATTTTGTTTTTGCAGGTACTAGAGACTTCATTACAACAACCATCTGCATAGAGAAAAAACAACAGTCAACATCACCTTCAATAAATACAGTAAGCATTTCCATATTCATACATATCATTTTTCATTATTCCCATATTCATATAATTTCCTATCATAATCATCCATATTCTTCATCCATGTCATACATATCACTTTTTATACCCAATACATCTCACTTTACATTTTTTTTCAAAGCAAACAACCTATTCTACAAAAATCTATAGGATAATCTACATGGACACTTATAAAAAATAGGCAAGACAACCTGCTCAATACCAATAACAACAATTCAAAAATCAATATCAGAGCAAGAAACACCTTATCCAACCATCCTTGCTCATCGAAACATCCCCGGGATAATAGAAATCAACTTCTACAGGATACTTTGTATCCTGTAGAAAATATTCTGCATGACATAAACAAATCTACAGGATGCTTTTGTATCATATAGCATGATTCGCGGTCATAATATCCTAAAATATTGTAGATATGAGCTTGAGGGCAACATCTGAAAAATATAGAAGCACCAACACGAAGACAAACCACCTCCAACCACCTGCAACAAGCATATTAATGTGCATGCAAAAGGTAAACAAGGTAATATAACTATCTACCCTATCTACATTTAATTAAACCTCATACATCCATATCTATGCTTATTTTATATGGTCAAACATTCATAAAGTCTAAAAGGTGGTGAAAATGAGGACATTTACGTCTTGTCAGTGGGGGGTGGCATAATTCGTGCCAAATTTGAATTGACATGTGGAGATTGAATGGTTCAAGTAGAGGTTTACTTCCTTGAGTGAGAAAAGGCACAAATTTGGGAATCATGAATACAAGTCGAATGTTGTTGTACTACTATGACAAGACAACAGTGATGTCCACGATTTAAGGATATAACTCGGAGTTAGAAGAATTAGAGTACCATTTCGAGTTTGAAGAGGAAGAGAGGCTCTAGTTGGATGGAATAAGGAATATGAGCTCGCAGGAGAAGAGGGAAAGAAAAATAATCAACTAGAGGATGTTGCAAGAGAATAATTTCTAACAAACTACAAGTAACCATGAAACCCTAAACAAAGAATTGTAATTTCAATCTCAAAGATTTGTTGCATTCATTCCAGTTTTTTTGTGTTTTGACCCATGGTTGCTTTTGGAAAAGTTCCATGGTCATTAAACAACAAGTAAGACATACCCTGTAGAAACCCAATTTTTTTTTCTCCCACAAGTTACAGTACTGTAGACTCTATTATGAAATTGAACCAATGTCCCATGTGTTTAGCTCTCTCAGTCCAACAAATTGTTGAGCATGTGGTCGAACCTTCTTGACACAAAAAAAAATTCAGCCTTCTTTGAAACCACATCTTGTAGAATTTTCGATTTACACAGTTCTTGTAGAACTTTGTTTCTATAGGAACGACTGCAGAAAGGTATACCGACTGAGAATTTGTCAGACAAAATCCCTCATCTCACATTTTTCACAACCTTTTACTAAATTTTCTGACCACCTACTTACCTAAAGACCGACCCCAATTATCACCCCCTCTAAGAAGCAAGTCAATCTGAATATTCTATAAGAAGCCTTCAGTCAACCTTCCTCTCCATTCATCATCCTAACATTCAATTATGGGAGAAGGATTTAAGAGAAGGGAACCAACAGAGCCTTCCAAGGTTTATGACAACCTCGAGATAGTGAAATTTTTTCAAAAATGTGAGTGGCTGGGTTATTTTGAAATACTAAGGGGGTTTGATGATGAGGTTTCCATGGAGTTTGCCCAAAATTTCTAGAGCATATGATATCAGGAATATGTGACTACAATTAGGGGGCTAACCAACATGATCAATGAAGCCTCCATCAACAAAGTTTCTAGTTTACCTTTGGGCATTTCTTGGGACAAAGATGAAATATAGGATTCCATTAATGCCAAGAAGGAATTATTCCTCCATAATGAGAAACCTAACAAGGATTAAAATGTCATAAAAAGGGAAAGCATCCCTCACCCATGGCAGGAGGTAACATATTACATCATCAAATGCATTACTTGTGAGGGTAGGATGAGTGTAGTATATGTCTATCATTTCAGACTGTTGCATAAACTTAGGCATCTTCCAAACCAAGAACTACACCTGAATCCGAGTATCCCCTATTTTATTCTTCAGTCACTCAAAGAGATGAGTCTAAAAGTACAAAGAGGGAAACAAGAATTCTTAGCACATCATGCCCTCATCAAGTTGATAGTTTCTGATGCTCTTAAGATCTTGATGTTGGTTGTGGAGCCTGATTATCTTCCTAATTTAGAGGTCTTTGTTTTCAGCCATGTTTATACCCCATGAATACTTTACACCCCGGAAGAATGTACACTCCTCCATGCGGGGGAGTGTAGAGGGGGGTTACCCCCTTTGCGGGGTCCGAGGGCAAAGCCCCTGAAGGAAATTTTTCCTTGCAAATGTATATTGTAATTTCATTGTAAATATGGACCATTCATTATAAGGTCATAGATATGACGGTAGAAGTTATGTTGGGTTTTTTGCCTTAGAAGGAAACCCTCTTTTATGAGGGAAATGTATTGCGGCTATGTATAATTGCGAATATTGTATTATGAGATATGAGACTGTGAGAGAAATAAGAGGAAGTTACAACATGTGTGTTGTAGGTTGTATCCCTTCATTTGCTGGATAATAATAAATCAAGAACCTGGCAATTTATCTGGTGGACGTAGCCCACACTGGGTGAACCACATATATATGTGTCTCTATTGTATTGTGTATCTTCTGTGTTTTTATTCCTGTATTTGTTTTATTTTATTGTTCTCCGATCCTATTTTTCTAACAACTGGTATTAGAGCGAAAGCTAACTCACAGGAAAAGAGGGTTCCTGGTTCGAGTGGGAGTAATGGAGGAAGATGGAAAGTTTAGGGTCGAGAAATTTAACGACCAAAACTACCAGTTATGGAAGATGCAGATGGAAAATTATTTATATAAGAATGATCTATTCCTACCATTGGGTGGAATAGCAAAGAAGCCAATGACCATGAAGGATGAAGAATAGAAGGTTCTTGATAGAAAGGAACTAGGAACGATATGGCTGAGCCTGGAAGTGTCGGTGGCTTTCAATATTTCGAAAGAAAAGACAACGAAGGAGTTGATGGATGCATTGGATAAACTGTATCAAAAACCCTCAGCGTCCAATAAGGTATTTCTAATGAAGATATTATTTAATATGAAGATGTCATAAGGTGGGTCTGTTGCAGATCATTTAAATGAATTTAATACGGTTACTAATCAACTAAGTTCTCTAAAAGTGGACTTTGATGATGAGGCCAGGGCTCTTCTAATCCTGTGCTCATTGCCAGAAATATGGAATGGCTTGGTCACGGCTGTAAGTAACTTTGTCTCTGGTTCAAACACTTTCAAATTTGATGATGTTGTTGGTGTTATCCTTAGTGAGGAAATGCGATGAAAAAGAACAAGTGAGACATCAGGTAATGCGTTAAACATCGAGAACAGGGGAAGACAAAAGGATAGAGGAAAGGGCTCAGGGAACCATGGGAATTCTAGGAAGGGCAGATCCAAATCTAGATTTGGAAAGATAGAGTGTTGGAATTGTGGGAAGAAAGGACATCTGAAGAAAGATTGCAGAGCTCCAAAGAAACAAAGAGATGGACAACATGAGAAAAATCATGAAGCAAATGTAATAGGTGATGTGTTACAAAATGCTTTGATTCTTTCTGTAGATAATATTTCTGAGTCTTGGGTAGTGGATTTAGGGGCTTCATTTCATGCCACACCCCATAGGAAACATTTTCTAGATTATGTTCAAGGTGATTTTGGATAGGTTCATTTGGGTGTTGATGCACCATGCAAAATTGTTGCAATGGGAAAGATAAAAATAAAGAAAAGCAATGGAAACCAATGGTTGTTGAAAGAGGTAAGACATTTTCCATATCTAAGGAAAAATATGATTTCAACAGGGTAGTTGGCAAGTGCAGGTTGTATATCCATATTTACAGATAAGGTGTGGAAGGTCACCAAAGGATCATTGATGATAGAAAAAGGAGAGAAGGTAGGTACATTGTATTTATGTACTGGTAATACTGACTCTTCTATCTCTTTAGCTTCTACATGAGTGGATAAAACAATATGGAATCATAGGATTGGAAACATGAGTGATAAGGGGATGCATATACTTCACAAAAGAAATTTGTTGCCAAATCTTAAAGAAATTGATTTGGATTTCTGTGAGCATTATGTTTATGGAAAACATAAGAGAGTCAGATTTCTCTGAGAATCCACTTCACTACCTCCCAATGTTCTTTACCTAGAAGATGATAAAGATAGCAGAAGGAACACCACAGGGTATGTTTTTACTGTATGTGGAACAACAATAAGTTGGATTTCGAAAATGCAAAAGGTTGTTGCACTTTCAACAACATAGGCAAAGTATGTTGCTGCTACAGAGGCTAGTAAAGAGATGATTTGGTTACAAAGGTTTATGGAGGAATTGGGAAAGAAGCAAGAGAATAACAGGTTGTACTGTGACATTGAGAGTTCCATTCATATTTCAAATAAATCGGCCTTCCATTCGAAGACTAAGCATATACAACTCAGGTACCATTTCATATGATCTGTCTTGGAAGATGGACATTTGAAGTTGGAAAAGATACACACTAGCCAGAATCCTGTAGACATGTTAACAAAGGGAGTAACCAGGGAGAAACTAAGTTCCTGCTCAGTTTCAATTGGTCTTCAAGAATAAAGACGAAGATGAGAAATTTTCCAGCTCCAATAAGGTTCATAGTCCAACAGATACAACAACGGTGGAGTTGTTGAGATCAGTCTCCAAGTGGGAGATTGTTGGTTGTGGAGACTGATTATCTTCTTGATTAAGAGGTCTTTGTTTTTAGCCATTTTTATACCCCATGAATACTTTACACCCTGGAAGAATGTACACTCCTCCACGCGGGGGAGTGCAGAGGGGGGTCTTCACTATAGAAGAATGTACACTAATCCTCGTAAATGTATATTGTAATTAACTTGTAAATTAGGACCATTCATTATAAGGTCACAGATCTGACGGTAGAAGTTATGTTAGGGTTTTTTTCCCTAGAAGGAAACCATCTTTTATGAGGGAAATGTATCACGGTTGGGTATCATTGTGAATATTGTATTATGATATAAGAGACTGTGAGAGAAAGAAGAGAAAGTTACAACGGGTGTGTTGTAGGTTGTATCCCTTCATTTGTTGGATAATAATAAAGCAAGGACCTTGAAATTTCTCTCGTGGACTTATCCCACACTAGGTGAACCACGTATATCTGTGTCTCTATTGTATTGTGTATCTTCTGTGTTTTATTTCTGCATTTGTTTTATTTTATTGCTCCGGGATCCTATTTTTCTAACACTTGAAACATAGAGTTCTATGGGCATATTTCATCAACATAGATAGACTATATTTTTAAGAAGTACAAGTATCCATGAGCGAGGAAAAAATAAACAAGGGAGAGGAATCCAAGAGACTCACCAAGCCCAATAAAGAAAAAAAACAAAATATAAATGAAGAAGATAAATAGGTGGTTGATGTCTTAACTACTTTAGGGACCCCTACAATCATCCCTTTGAAAATCACCAGTGCAAAGTGGGTGCATCCTAGAAGGAGGAGGTCCAACAGGATGAAGAAAATTCATAAAAATAGAAGCTCAATACCATCAACCCCACTCACTATCACACCCCAAGTAGAGGAAGTTAAGGACTCTCCTAGCCCTGAACAACAAAAAGAAACAAAGGTGAAGGAGCATCAAGAGGAGATTGTGATGAAAGAGGAAAGTCCAATGGAAGGAACCTCTAAAAATAAAACTCCGGTGGAAAAACATCTTTATGCAACCATGTTGGAACTAGAGGAAGCCAAGGTTGATTCCATCAAGTAGAAAAGGGTGGCAGAAGATAATAAAGGAAATCTTAAATAAGAGGCTTCTTAAGAGTTGGAACAACAACTCCAACTCATGCAAGAAAATTTCAAAATTATGACTATGAAGAAAGTGGACTATAGTGAGAAGTTGAAGGTAGAGAACCATAAACTTCAACAATAATTAAGTAACACAAAAATATATCTACATGAGAAGAGTGAACAAGTAGAGATCATGCAAGCAACAATCAAAACTATAGCCAAAGTATATGAAGAAATGTTGGAATGTAGGCCACTAGCCAGAACATACAGATTGTTCCTAAAAGAACAGTGGCACAAAAACCAGATTACACACTTAGCTAAGTTTGTGAAATTCAACCTAGATACACCCAAAGATTTCCTAGATGCATACCATGGTTGTAATATGGAAGAAAAATCTAATCTTTTTTAGTTCTACCTACATAAGATTTACTTACCACACCCCTACAACTGGAATCCCAATCCATATGTAGGGGATGTGCAATTGATGGTCTTTTCTTATTGGATAAGGCATGAGGAAATGAGGGTGACAAAATTCAAAAAGTAGAAGGAAGAGGAGCAAAAAACACCCCTTTGGATTAGAGAAAAGGCTGTAGGGCCTAAAGATGTCATAACAAATCACCATAGCCTCTCTTTGTATAATGATATAACTCCAGGGTGGACATACACACAAAGGGAAGTAATAGCCCATATGGATGACACATTGAGATTATTGGGAAAAGTAGTAGTAGAGGCTTGCCAAAGGAGGTGGCATTCCTTGCCTCATGGATTGAGAATCAGAGAGCCTCAATACCCAAACACATTGCAGCTTGCCCTCCTCAGAACACCATGGTATAAAGAAACTCTAAGGAGAATAAGAACTAATTGGATTTGGATAAGGATGATCCCTCCACTCCTTCTCCTTGTATCTCCTATGGCTTACCTCAAACCAGAAAAGGAAGAAGCAGAATGAGTCAACATTGTGAAGGATAAGGGATACCATGATCAAAAAGTTGTCACCAAGTATATAGCTTGGGATATGAGAGAGGAATTAAACAAACAATAGTAGGAACAATAGGAGAATGTTGATATAAAATAAGGTAATGAACAAATACTCTCTATTGAGCAACAACAGGGCATTGAGCAACAATAGGGAATTGAGTAGCAACAGGGCATTGAGAAGCAATAGGGAATTGAGCAGAAACATGGCATTGAGCAACAACATGATGATAGACAACATAGGAACAATGAACAACAACATAGTACACAACAACAACAACAATAATGAGATCATAAAAACCATTTTTGGTTGCACAAGGGTGTGCAAGAGTTCAACTGGGGGGAGATGATGAGCCTCATTATTGTACTTCTAAGGGCTTATATTTGACATGTATTTACACCACAAAATGTCTTAATGTTTTCTTTTGACCATATTTAATAGTCAGTCATGGGTATTTTGTATGTTTCTTGATGAATGTATAATTGAGGTGGATTTTTTTTTATGTATAATATACCCTTTTGGACTAATGTTTTTGGAAAAATACACGTGTTCCACCAACGAGGTCAAATTGTATGATTCAAGGGTCATAACCTCCTAGAAACAAGGGATTTTGTCCCCTTGAGTGAGCTTCCAGCCAAAGATCAAGGGAAATTGTCTACACCTACCTCCAAGAGTGCTCCTTGTGCATTTATGACCACTTCTGATCAACATTAGTTCAAAAATATAGATGTAAAGGGATGATATCCCTCATTTACTCATCACTCTCCTTGATTTAGGAAGGGAGGTCGAACTCTCTAGTTATATATAGGCCTCTAGTCCTAGAGAGAGATATAGTGAATTTTTGGAGAAGCATTGTATGGATATGTTTTGCAAGACTTTTTGTTGAAGACTAAGAACTTTGATGTTCCTGATGTACTTCTGATATTTATGAAATAAAATGGTTTTGCCTTCAATCCATTAAAGTTTCTTTTAGGTTCCTTGTTTTTCTTGGGTAGGGCCCATCCAAGAGGGCTCAAGGACCCTTTTTACTATTTCTGTAGTTTTCATGCATTTTAGTTAGTGCTTAGATAGTGTTTCATTCTCTATTGAAGTTAGACTTAGCTTTGCATGGTAAATTTCCATTTATGTTAAGATTTCAACTAACTGGCCAATTGTAGCAACATATTATAGAAAGTTTCAATAACCTTTTGGAGCACTCCTAGGTGCCTCCCAAGGATAAGAACCATAGATTCACTTCACTTATTTTATAGTCTAGCTTTGTCAATTCTTTTAAATATTTGCACTACATTTTCATAATTCATTTTTCTTCCTGTAGGAGTATCATGTAGAAACTGTGCAGATCCTGTAGAAATGCATAGTTCCTGTAGAAATATCCTATAGGTCTGTTTTGGCTTCAGATTTTGACTTAGTTTAATCTTATTTTCCTGAAAGCATCAACAAACATTAAAAACACATTTATATTAATAACGATCAAGGGGTTAGATTGCTTTATTCATGCATTAGTGTAGTTTCAATTCCATTACAATTTTTCTGTCATAATTTACAACTTTTACTTCTATCACATTTCTTAGTCATAATTTCGTATTAGAATCATCTTTTGGTTCATTTTAATTCTCATGATTCAATAATCTTTGATGTAGTAGAATAAGTTCTTTTCATGCACTTTAGATTTGATGTACTTTCAAATTGTTGTGTTTCCTTCAAAGCAATTAGTTCATAATTGCTTTATGTCATTTTATTTCTTGCACATTTCCAACCTTTGATCATTTTCAACCCTCTGCAACCGACAATTGCATACTACACATACAATGCATAACACCTCTTAAGTTTGTACGAACTCCAGGTTGACAAGTAAAGTAGGATACCAAGGGTACAATAAATAATTGTTGCTATTCCTGGGACCATCAATCATCACTTAAGGAAACATCACCTCCATCATACTTTTCATACTCGCATAACCACTCCCTGTGGGGATTCATATGAAAGGATGCAACTGAGTCAACAAGCCATGCCTTATTATTTGCATGTGTACTGAAGAAGCCAAGTACACATCCCCTCCTTGTTTCAATGATGTTTTTATTTCCGTAGAAGGAGCATCTTCAGATCCCTTCCCTCTCTCAACAATTTTGGATCTACATTGCTTCTTGTAGTTCCCTTCTTTTCCACATCTCCAACACACCTTTACAAACTTTTTGGGGATTTTTAGATCTACCCTTAGATTTAGATCTCCCACTTGAGGACTTAGATTTCTTTCTTTCCTAGGAGCATCCTCTTGTAGATAATGCATCTATGCTTTGTCCTTCCACGTTATTACGCCTCATATCCTCCGAAAACAAGGAATATACCACATCATTGAAACTTAAAGTAGTTGTATTACTACTTATGGCCACAACCAGTCTATCCCACGAGTCTGGTAAAGAGCACAGTAAACCAATACACTTGTCATCATCAGAATATTAATATCAACATATAATAATTGACTTACCACTATATTGAAGGCATTCAAATGCTCTGTCATCGAGTCTCCATATTTCATCCTCATGTTATACAGCTTCTTCAGTGGGAAACATTTGTTTACCATGGACGTAGACCAATACAAATTCCCCAACTTATCCAATAATTCCTTGGTTGTAGCTTCCCCTTACACCTTCATTAATATTGAATTTGAGAGACACAACCGTATTATGCTCTTCACCTTTTGATCCAAATTTTTCCAGTATTTTGTTGTCGTTCCTATAGGTGTAGTACCTGGATCGACCGTGATCCACTGATCTTTGTCTACCAACAGATCTTCCATAGCTCAAAAGTTCTCCCATTAAATTTCTCGATCTCTATTTTCAAACTGCTCACCATTTCTTTTCACCTGAAGAATCAATACCGTATATCTCCCACTGTAACAAGTTTTATCAAAGACCCGAGCCAAACCCTTAGCCACAAAGGCGTCCCCTTGAATCCAAAACAACTATGATACCAAATGTATATTTTAACCTTGTACAATTAATTATTGCAAATAAATTCTTAATAAAAATAGAAAAGATACAATGGCACACACACACATTAGACAAAGATTTTTACCGTGGAAACCCAAACTGGGAAAACCAACAACCTGTTTAGAGCATGAACTGCTCATTCCAGATGAATTTCTCATTCCATTTGCTTGTTGATAAATCCTATCTCATATTGATCAGTTGAATGCCCTGAAAAGTTGTAGAGTTTAATTTCGATGTCCCTATTGTATGCATATAGAGGAGTAAATTTTCTCTCACCATTATAACTACACTTAATGGCTCCATCTATTTGAAGGATAGAGAAGGCCTATCTAAGGTCGTCCATATTCCCCTTTGTACTCCATTGTGGAATAATAGATATGCCATTAAATTCCTCGATAAGCTCTCCATCTCTCCCTTCCACCCTCACCTTTGGTTGCAAATCTGTTTGAGTGCCACTAGTGGTTAAGCCTAGAGCTAAATCGTCTAAGTTTTATAGGTGTCCTCCTCTAGTGGGAGTGGCCCTTTTGACCATCTCCACCTTGACTCAACTGAAATGCCCAGTTGGCCAAGTCTCGAGGTTGCCTATATCGGTTGTCCCTCTATTAGGTTGACTGAGTAATCCACTAATTCATCTTCCATCATCACCAAAAAATCCATACCATCTCAGTTCCTATCCTTGTCACTTTGATCCAAGACTTCACTACCATATACTTGGAGAAACCCTAGTTAGTACCTGCATAATCTACCTTCCCATGTCTTGGAACAAAGTTCTTTCCTAATTCCTTGGTTACAGTGAAGTAGTGAAATAACTAATTTTCATATGAGAGAATGAACTTACTTGGATTGTTTCCCGAAATAGGATGATTGAGAGCACATTGTTTTAATGATGGTCGTCTCCACATAAGAAAATATCTGTGAAAGACCTAGTTAGTACCTATGGAATCTGCCTTCAACCCATATGAGAATATACATGTGGAGTACACCTTCCTAAGGCTTGGAACAAAGTTCTCGCCTTAATACCTTGTTACAATAAAGTAGTGAAATAACTAATTTTCCTATGAGATTATGGACTCACTCAAACTGTTTCTTGGAATAGGATGACCAAGAGTGCTATATACATAACAATGGACATTGAAATATTTTTTTTATTATTGATATTTTTTTAAAATTCCACTTGTCAACTCTGTGTTGAGCATGGAAGGAATTAAACATCTCCCTTTTATTAAAATGTAAAAAGGACCTCTCAATACAACTAGTATTTGACATAATTTTCATCTAAATATTTTAACCGCTAACACCATTTTTTAATCCAAATATTAAAAAAAATCATATCTTACAATTTTTTTTTTTAAATAATCATACATACCTCACTCTAATTTCTTTCCATTATTAATCATTATAATACTTTATAATATTATGCTCCCTCTCACTTCCTTCCCTTCTTCATAATTAATAATACATGTACCTTCATAATTATTACACTTTATAAAATTATACATTTAACTTCACATTTCTACTTTTTCTATCTCATTATTATAGGTGTTGCAGCATGGTATATAGCGATCGATATGCAGTTGATGACATATTAATCAAACCGCTGACCAAAAATTTATGAAGTTTTCCTATGGCCTGATATTGCAAATGGAATTATTATTATTATTTTAAAACATTTTTCGATCATTCTATTGGTTATTAGAATGAACATGTTATTGCGAAATAGACGACGTTTCATCAATGAAAGGGTTACAACGGCAACATTTTAAGGACTATTTAATATTATTAAATGTTTTCATGAGGTTCTGTATGACAATGGCCTCCTATTTAATAACAGTGGCTTCCGAAATAATTTAATGCATACAGTGTGGTGGCTTCCTCTAAATGGGCAGTGGCCTTCCTAAATAATTCAATTCTTACCGTTCAAATAAAGTGTGCATATTTCGTCCTCTGTTCCAAACTACATCACGTTTTTGCCTTTATTAATACTTTGGATGCTCGTAAATATAGATTCAATGAATAATATATTTTTCGTGCAAATAAAGTGTGCGACTTTCGTCCTTCGTTCCAAACTACATCACGTTTTTGCCTTTATTAATACGTTGGATGCTCGTAAATATAGATTCGGTGAATAATATATTTCCCATTAAGCTTTAATTATTTGGCCAAAACGTATGATCTCCACAAAATTATACGACCACAAAATTTCAGAGTACAATCTTCGATTTTACCTCCTACACAATTTTCTATATTTTTCAAAGTCTCTAGAATCATAGTCACTGCAAAATGGTGTCAGACATCGTTTTGGCTTTACATCTATAGTTTTATTATACCTGCATAGTGACAGGTATATACTGCCATGCAACCTTATTTAGATGTAAAAATACTTTAACTCTCTTTATAACTTACTAAATTTAAATTTAAAATTAACATGTCAC
>SNQJ01S0056409.1:58603-74812 GCA_010110895.2 Picea sitchensis | reverse complement strand
CTACCTCCAATAAAATATTATAGACAAGGTAAGTAATAGATGGTGAGTAAAACCAATTTTCATATTTAAAGAAGTAAAGATCTAGGTCAATATAGGAGGTTTTCCAAATCAAATTAAGGCCCAAGAGGATTCCAAAACACTACAAAATAAGAAAAAGCCAAAGGCTATTGTGAAAATTGGAAAAATATGTTAAATTATAGCAGGAAAACAAGTTATTACAACAATGATAAAATTATCCCTTTAACAAGTAATAAACTAATGAAACAAGATGGCTAAATCATGAATTAAATTAGGTTTTTATTCATCAATAAAATCATAAATTAAAGAGGCATATAACATCCCTAAAACCCTAGATGTCCATCCCTAGAAGGCTGTAACAATAGACCAACAATGTATTTTAGGGTTTTAAATGTTTATTGGGTCAACAACATGTACAAAAATTCAAAACGTCTAGGTTCTTTGTGGCCAAAAGTGAATATTTGCTATTGCAAAACCCTAATCTAACCCTGAAACAATAAAACGAGAGTTAAATTCATAAATGATTAACTATTGGGATATTGACTAGTGCCTACTATATTTTTGGGTAGGTGGGGTCAATTAAGGACTCATTTAGAGAGAAGTTAGTGGATCTAGGGCACATGGGCTTCACCTTGTTGACCAACATCTTAACACATTCATTCATAAAGGGGGTTTTTAAATTGTGAAAAAAAAATTCAATATATTGTAGGTATTGGGGGGGATGTGGGGTCTTAGGAGGTTTATAGGTATTGGGGGGTATAAAAAGGGGTATCTAGTAAAACAAGGGGTTTATTTTACTGGAAAGATGTGTTGGGAGGGGGGGTTCAAAAAAAGGATTTCAGGAGGTATTTATCAATATCTAGTGAAATTAGGGGTATTCTGTATTATTCCATGAATGAAGGTGCTATGTCATAGGTTCGTTGAGTGAAGGCTCCGTGATCTAGGGCGATATTTAGAGGTTACTCACTACTAACCCTATAATATCCTCCTAGTATATCACTATATCTTCAAAGACAATTTAAGGTAAGGTAATTCACTAGTAACCTTCTAAGAGCTTTACTGAGAAGGGCTTGTTCAAGAAAAATCCAAGAGAATGCTTAACCAACACTAGAGAAGCGACATTACACTTAAATGCATTCATAAACAAAACCACAAGATAACACGAGACCAATTACTCAAGAAATCGTTCATCCATCAAAACCCTATCAATGAATATCCATGAAGTATCAACGCATCCACTCCAAAAAGTCGCTCTTACTAGCCATCCATAACATTTTTCATGAGAGAGAAAGTAATAGTAGACAAATAGTGATGTATCCCCACAAGTAACAATGATTTACAAATGAGAAGTGCTTCTCTATTTATCTGACAGATCTAGCACCCTTCTCGTTACAATAATAACATTCTCCTAGCTTTTAGCCTAAAATAATCTAAAATACCATTATCTCTTTACAAACCCCAGATATATGGTAAAAAATACATAAACTCTGAGGTGGTTATGCCACCTATACAATAATATCCATGATACATGAGTGAATGAGTCAAAAGACCTCAAACATTCTCCCCAACTCAGGTAAACTCTCCTCAAGTTCCAAGTCCTCCTCTTCAACATGTGGAGCGACCTCGTCAAGAGACTCAACGACCTCCTCCAAAAGTGTTGCAGAAGTGGTAAAAAATTCACGATAATTGTTTCACGATAGATTTTAAAAGAACCATAATTGTGTTAATTTTTTCCTAAATTTATATTATGACCACTTTTGGGAAATCTCGTGGCCATTCTTCATCTAACAATATTGATTTGGTGGAATTCCAGGTAATTTTTCAAAAGATAATTGCTCCTAAAACTAGCCAGCCTCCAAATAGGTGCTAAAATCTCCTCAAGGTGTGCAATGATCTCTAAAAGAAGTGGGATGAACTCCATCAAGCATGAAAGTGGCCTCCTCAACTTCCCTCAAAGGACCGATGTGTTAATCAAGTATGCAACTATGTTTAATCCATCATTCAAGGAGGGGCTCATGTCGTCCAATGTACCTTGGATAACAAAAGCAACATACACAATTCAAATGCAAAATACAAAGTGAGTCATGTCAATGCAAAATCCATCAGATAGATCTCATTAAGTTTACTCTTCAAACTTAACAATAGCTTACAAAGTTATACAATTTGCCAAGTATAGGTATGGTAGGATTATTATTACCCCCTATTAGGTGTGCTAGTACCCAAGATAAGAAGTATGTCCCAAGGAACCCATCAAGAAGTATGTGCAATGGAATGTGGTATGATTTGGGGTTTCCTTCATAGGTGGATATCATATACATGCAAGGTCACATAATATATTCATCCTCATGAGTGCCTTTGTAGAGGGAGTGCTTATGCAATGAGTTATCCTTTCCTTGACAACATGTCTTTCCAAACCCATGTTTTCCATTTTTTTTAATTGCTTCAACCTTTTTTGGCTTTTGACTTTCATTTTATAATTCCTTTTGTCAAGTATGTATTCATTACATATGACTTGAGGTGATGGCCTCTTAATGAGGGGGTAGAGTTCATGCTTCACTTTCTTTCTTGTTTTTTAGACTTTGTTTTTCATGTTTGTTTCTTTTCTTTGCATTTGTTTCTTTGCCTTGCATTTTGGATTAGGGATTTTTCTCTTTCTATATCATTTTTTATATAAAGTTGCATCAACCTTGGGAATTCCTTCTTCTCATGGGATTATGAATCACATCCTTGTTTTGGATACAGGTAACAACCAACCCAAAAGAAAGGAAAATGGAGAAAGGTTAGATGGAATATGGTATGTATGGTAAGGAATATGGAAACTTTACCCTTATTAATTCCCCCCAATAGTACAACTTTTCCCAAGAGTGACAACACTTGACTAGGAGACGATGATGATCACCAAGGTGAAACAAGGAAAAAAGTATAAATTCAAAGCATCATGATTCATAATCCAATTCAAACCATGATAACCATTTTCATCCCCCAAAAATTGACATTCTCACTCGATATGAAGTATCAAAAAAATGTACCTCGGTGTGTAATGCACCATGTCATATGGTGTGAGTAATCTCATAATGTAATGAAAGGATTATGTGGGAAACTATTTGTGGAGAGTCTGAAATGTCATCATCAAAACTACTGTCTAGAATGTGGATCATGGAGAAAAAATATCCTCTAGTTACGCCTAGAAGTGAAGGGGTAACATCTAGATCCAACATGGAGACATGTGATCATTGTAGAGCATATGAGAACCTCAATAATCTCTTAAACTACAAGACCCACACTTTGCATCAAACCTAAAAAATCCAACTACATTCTAACATAAAACTATTAGTAAAGACAAGCAGGGGGATATGATCCCTGTGGTAGATGGAAAGTAAAACAAAAACCAAACAAGTTATATAAAATTATTTTCTTTTATTTTTACTCCTCATACATACATACATACATACATACATACATACATATATATATCATAGACAATATTAAATCAAAATTACAACTAATTATACACACACATGATTAAAAATAATTGAAAGCAAGTGAGTGAGAAAACACAATCAAGATGCACGAAAATAAATATACAACTTAACCTACAATTATCCTACTCTAAACCCATTTGACAAGAAAGTGCTAGGTATAATCATACAACCAATGAAGCCACCCTAGAATCTTATCAAGGTAAAAAATTCTACCATTGTGCTTAGTTATGAACCAAAACAAGGATATATCTAACACAAAATGATCATGAGATGGGGCATACATTACATCATGACCAAACATAGAATCCAACTCATGAAGAAGGGAAAGAGCCACAAAACCATGCCAAGATTGGCTCGTGCATCCACAATCTTGTTTTGTCCATCTTTGGATGGGGCTACAATATGGAAATGATGACTCATTGATTCTTATTATTTTGAGAATGAAATGAAGGTGAAAATAAAACAATGAAATACACAGAGATATTGCAATAAACACAGTGATACAATAATGCACGTTTTTTTATTAATGACAGAAATATACAAAAACTGTAAAAATACAGAGTGAATGAACTCACTAGAATGGTGGTAGCTTATCTTTGAGAAGAGATGTGATGGCTACACTCATTCGCAAGAAGATTATTATGTTTACAATGAGGCTCCAAAGTCCTTTTTAACATAAATAAAATCCAAAATCCTAACCCTGGAAGATGAAACACCAAAAGGTTTGCGGGCCCCGATGGGGGTAATTGATACGTCAACTTCTCGAGAACGTAACATTTGTTGGATTACTCAGAGGGGGGTCAATCAGTAACAAAGATTTTTAATCCTTTTAACCACAATATATAAGTGTTATTTATCTTTATGATCAATATACCATTATCATTCAACAAGTGCAAAGTAAATAAATCATGAACAATCAACAATCATACACATACACATACACATACACAATACACTAGTATATTCACGTGGAAACCCAATGAGGGAGAAAACCACAAAATTATTTTTCTTATATGTCTTTAAGAATTACATTCATTGGAAGCACCAACTTCCTTTGTTCTCCAACTGCAACTGGAAGGAGGCTCCAACCCCCTAGTTTCTTAGGCTACAACCTGAGGGAAGCTCCAACTCCCTAATTCTCTATTTACAACCAAAAGGAGGCTACAACCCCCTATGTTCTATGGATACAACCGGAAGGTGGTTACAACCACCTAGTTATCAGACTCCAACCTGAAGGAAGCTCTAACTCCTTGATTCTCCGACACCAACCGAAAGGAGATTACAACCCGCTTTCCTTTCCCCATCCAACCGCCCTGAAATATAAATGCCAAATGTAGACAACCTGTCACTTAATCAAACACTACCACTGTTAGCCTATCATTGTCAACTTGTACCAAAAACCTGCACCAAACAACCTGTAACAACTTGTACCAACAACCTGTAACTAATTTGTTCCATTGACCTATAACCAAAATGTACCTGTACTCAACATGTACCAACAAAACCCAACAAGTACACGACCTATATATGTTGCAGCTTGCATATGTATGTGCCATGTCTATACTGCAACCTGTGTATGTACACATCTTGTATATACTGCAACCTGCATATGCACGTGACATGTCTATACTGAAGCCTGCATACACCTTCAGTAAGCTAGGGTTTCCACCTTTTATGAAACTTCAAACACTTTACTTCCTCTGTCGCATCAACTTGCAACCTGTCATCGTGTCTTATTTGTAGTTGTGCTCTGTGCATACATCATCTTATACATCCCCTAACCAAGTGCATCTATGTCTCTCTAGTCATGTGCCATACATGTGTGTACAATCACAAAAAAGTGTAATAATCCTGACATGGACTAGACATCAAACCCTTACTAATATGCAACCTCACACCATACAAACAACTTCACAACCTAAAACCCTCAACTATGTACCAAGAAATACAAACTATGTCTCAACACTTGAACCAACGAGATGAACCAATGAATAATACCCACATACTAGTGTTGTATTTCTATAGATCTATCTCATACCATAAGTGCCATACAACCAACACCCTCTCTAGCGAAAAACCTCAAACTCCCATAACCATATTTCATGGAGACAAAAATATCCAACTACACATAAGAATATGACATACCTTTTGAATATGTAGATAGATCTGTTGTACCTGATCATTGTATACTTTACTGGAAGCTTGCTTTCAGAATACGAGAACCTGACACCCTCAACAACTCAATCTTTCATGTATTTTCCCACATGTGCGCACCCTGTTATACTGTCAACCCGCAAACGTAAGCACCCTTCTCCACTGCAACTTGCGTACACCTCAAAAACTAGGGTTTTTTTTTTTTATAGTATTTATGCAATTCTGAAACTTTCACCAAACCCTTCATGGTACCTCAGACTTGCATAACTTCATATGTATCAATGAGTACCTGGAATAAACCTTGCACAATAATAGATATTCAATGTTCTCAATAGAGACTAATAGGAGAGCCTTTCTCTCTTATTATTCTTCCATGTAGCTTCCTCAAGGGGTTACCTTCTCACCAACTTAACCCAACTTCCTTATTTTTAGGGCTAACCCACTTCTAACCACTTGTCCACTTATAACCATTTTATCCATAAATTGTAAACTCTCCACTTCTAGTTGCAATTAATTTCTTTTTAATTATTTTCTTATTGAACAACTTAACCCATGATTAACTCCTAGTTTCATCGATTATGACTAGTCAACTTCTTCTGGAGTTTCTAGAATAATTTGACTTCTTTGACCATCTAGAGGATTCTAGATAACTCAAGAGGGTTCTTCAACTTCACAAGGCCATAACTCTCTAACCGTGAGGAGTTATGTGACATTCCACATATCACTGAAAATGGCATGACATATAGTATCTATATAGAATAGTCTTACCTGCAAATATACTAATATTCACACCATTATACATAAAACAAGATTAAGTCCCTTAACCATATTGTTGGAGCTACTAGAATTTTCTACCGGACTTGCTTAAAGGGTTGACATCAATGACAACCAACCCAATTAATCAACAATCTCCTCCTTTAGCATTGATGGCAACACTCTGATGCAACACTGAAGTCATATCGCTCATGCTCCCCCTGTAACCATCGCTCCCCATGGAAACATGCCTCTATGCTCTCTCTCCAAGCATTTAACTCTCTATCCATGCATATGATGAATCTCCCCCCCTTTAACATCAATGGAGAAGGTAATTTCTCGTTAGGGCTTCTCCCCCTAACTGAACTGTCCTTGGGGCTGCTCCGCCTGACTGAACTCTTTCTAAAACTTCTCCCCCAAACTGAACTGTCCTCTTTATGGCGATTCCTCGTGTAAATATAAGACATATAAGATAAGCATTCAAAATCATTCATTTTGGAGTATAAATTACTCAGAGTCTTTGTCGAAGTTACTCAAAATATTCCCTTGGAAGCGATTTTGTAAAAATATCTGCAACCTGTTCTTTTGTTCCCACATATTCAACTCCGATGTTCCTCTCTGCGACTTATTTCAATAGAGAGTGATACTTGATTGGAATGTTCTTCGTCTTGGAGTGCATCATTGGATTCTTTGAGATACTGATGGCGCTTGTATTATCATAATATATTTGAATTGGCTCATCATACTCAACCTGTATATCTTCCAAAGTTTGTTTTGTCCATAGAACCTATGTACAACATGTTGCTGCTGCAATATACTCTTATTCGGCTGCAAACAATGATATTGATGATTTTTTCTTGGTTATCCAAGATACCAAACACTCACCCAAGTAGAACGTTGTTCCACTTATGCTTCTTCGATATTAATGTAACCTACCCAATCTGCATCTGTGTAGGCAATAAGTGATAAATCATTTCCTTTTGGATACCATAATCAAAACTCTTTTGTACCCTTGAGATATATGAATATCCTCTTTACTGCCAGAACATGTGATTCCTTTGGTGTTGCTCGAAATTGTGCAACCTGTCCAACTTCCTGCATTACATCTAGTCTGGATGCTATCACATAGATTAAGCTTCCAATCATTGATTTGTACTGCCTTTGATCTGTAGACTTTGAATCATCATATTTACTTAACTTGCAACTAGTTTTCATAGGAGTATTGACTGGTTTGCAATATTCTATTTCAAACATCTTTAGAATTTCTCTAATATACTTGGTTTGAGAAATAAAAATGCCTTGGTTTCTTTGACATATTTGAAGACCCATAAAGAGGGATAGTTCTCCAAGCAATGAAATTTCAAATTCATTCTGCATATCCTTTGCAAATTTCTGGTTCAAGCTGTCATCATCACTTCAAAAATAATATCATCAACATAAACTTCAATTAATAAAATACTATCTTGAGTTACCTTGATGTAGAGGTTGTTGTCTACATTTCCTTTTCTGAACCCTTGTTGCTGTAGATATCTATTCAGTCTAGAATACCATGCTCTGGGGCCTATTTTAGACCATGCAAGGCTTTCTTCAACCTGCAAAAATAATCTTCATTCTCTGACAATTGAAATCCTTCTGGTTTCTTAATGTAGACTTCTTCTTGTAGTTCCCCATTCAGAAAGGTTGATTTCATTTCCATCTGATACACTTTAATATTCTTAGAGCATGCATAAGCTAGGATCAATCTGATTGCTTCGATTCTGGCAACTGAGGAAAACATCTATTCAAATTCGATACCTTCAACCAGTGCATATCCTTTACATACCAATCTAATTTTGTTTCTGGCAACATGTCCATATTCATTCAATTTATTTCTGAAGACCCACTTTGTGCCAATCACATTCTTGTGCCTTGGTCTTGGAACTAATTCCCAAGTGTCATTCTTCTCTATCTGATCCAACTCTTCATCCATGGCCTTTATCCATAATTCATCCTTGATATCTTCTTCAAATTTTTTTGGTTCAATCAAAGATAAGAGCGCTAGGTGCAGTTGTTCAGGTGAAAAAATTCTTCTTCTAGTCTCAACTCCTACATCTTTGTTCCCGATAATCTGATATGAGGGATGGTTATTCTGTATTTGTTACTAGGTGTCTTTGGAGGTACTTGTTGTTCTTTCTCTTCTACTTCTATATGATCTTCTTCATCATATTCTCCTTTTGCTACTTATTTATCCTTTTCTTCTTCTTTGTGAACCTATTCCACTGACTCGTTTTCTTCTTTCTTTATTTTTCGTCCACCTGTCTCATCAACAGTCACATTGATGCTTTCTACAACTTTGTTGAGCTTTAGATTGAAACACTTGTATGCTTTCCTTGTACTTGAGTACCCAACAAGTATGCCTTTGTCCACACGAGAATCAAACTTTCACATTTTTCCATCTTCTCTTTTGATGTAGCATTTTCTTTCAAAAACTCTGAAGTGATTCACATTCATTGGTCTTCATTTCCATAGCTCGTAGGGAGTTTTATCACTATTGTTTCTTAGCATTAATCTGTTTTGAATGTGAATTGTTGTATGCATTGCATGTTCCCAAAATACATCTGTCAACTTGGAATCCATTAACATTGTTCGCGCCATTTCCTATATTGTCATATTTTTCCTTTCGACAACTCCATTCTGTTGAGGTGTCCTAGAAACTGAGAATTTCCTTTTTATTCCATGTTTTCTGCATAAATCCATAAATTCATTTGAAGTAAACTCTCCTCCATTATCATATCTCAAACATTGATTTTTGAATCCATTTCATTTTCAACCATTTCCTTGTATACCTTGAATTTCTCGAATGCTTCTGACTTCTTCCTGAGAAAACAAACTGCAGTCATCCTTGTCTAATCATCAACCAATAACATAAAATATTTCTCACCTTTTTAAACCCTTTGTTCTATTTGGTCCAACTAGATCAGTATGCACAATTTCTAGCGGTCTTGTTGTGGAGTATTCCTTTGATTTCAATTTGGTCTTTGTTTGCTTTCCTTGTTGACAATGCTTACATAAGGTATTGGTTGGCTTCGTGATCTGGGGAATTTCTATGACTGCCTCCTTTTTGCTGACTTTGACTAGGTTGTCAAAATTTATGTGACCCATTCTTCTGTGCCATAGCCAAACTTCATATGCCTTTCCTAGACAACACTTTTCATTTCCAATTTCACTTAATACATATATGTTGCTTGAAGTTCTTACAATTGTTGCAACCAATCTGCCTGAACCTTCTTTTCTTATCTCACACTTCTGTGAATCAAACACAAGTTTGTGACCTTGGTCACACATTTGACTTACACTTAGAAGATTACGTTTCATATCTTCCACTAGTAGAACAATTTCTGCCTTGGTATCCTTGTTTCCAATTCTAACTGCGCCTCTTCCAATTATTCTAGCCGAGTCATCATTTCCAAAATAGACTAATCCATTTCTTTCCTTTATCAGTGTTAGAAACCTCTCCTCATCACCTGCCATGTGCTTTGAGCAACCACTGTCAACATACGAACAACATTTCTTATGTTTATCTTGTAGAGCGAGTGTGCATTCTTCATTGTTATACTAATTCTTCTTTCTTATTCATATTCTATATTGAGGTTCCTATCTGTGACTGTTGTTATCTTGTTGTGATTCTCTAGGAGGGACTGTCATTCTACAATCTTTGTCCATGTGTCAAAAGTTGTTGCATTTGTAGCATTCCACTTCAGTGCTCAAGGATTCAAAATTGTTGTAGCTTCTTCTTTGTGTTTCACTAGGCCTTCTTGGATAACCATTTTTTGCATGACTAAAGTTGTTTATGTTTCTGCTATTTTATCTACAATTTACACCTTCATGTACAAAATTATTACATGCATAGCATAAACCAAAAAAGATTGTTTGATACCTGGGAGTTGAAGATCTTAATAAATGAGTCACTCTTTTGAATGCTTCTTCTTCTTGAGGCTTGATTGTTTATGACTGTCGTTGATTATGAAATCTGGATCTTCTAGGTGGAGGAGTGTCTCTGTGATCTTCCTTGTAAAACTTCTTATCTCCTCTGACTGTCTCTGCATAGCTTCTTGGACGTGTTTCTTGATTTTGTTTTTTGGAATTTGATTCCTTTTCTGTTTGATTGTATCCAAGTCAGGACTTGTCATGATTTGGCCTTTGGTAGCTGATAATATCATCCAAAATTTTTGAGCCGTTCCACATGTTTTTATTTTGAAGATCTTTTCTCAATGTGACAATCTATGTTCCAAATTTCCAATGATCATGTCTCTTTCTTCTAACTGTTATTTGAGTGCTTCTTCAATTATTTTGTCTTCTTCAACTTGAATTTTTAATTTGGTGATCATCTGTTCGAATTCTTTCGAGTTAGGACTTTGAGATTCCTCTTTTCTTTTTAGTTCTGCCTGTAGTGACTTGTTTTTCTTCTTTTCCCTTTTTATAACTTCTATGGCACTCATCAATTCTTCTCTGTAGTCAAATTATGTATCTTCATATTCTTCTTCGGTGCCTTCTCTATGAGAATCTTCTACTTCCATGAATATAACCGTTTTTGTCTCACTTCCACTGTCTTCATATTTGTCTGATGAGGTGCTATCTTATTTTGTGCTAAAGTGTTTTTTGAAGAATTTCTTTTTGGTTTTGTTGCCTTAGTACATTTGTTTGCTATTTGAATCATCTTCTTCATTTATTTTCTTTTTCTTATGGAGACATTTGTTAGCAAAATGACCAATACCATCACAATTGAAACAAATCAATGGAATCTTACCTCTATATTTTCCATCGGTTCCCTTTTTCAGTCTTTTGACAAAGTTGACTACTTCTTCATCGTCTTCTCAGATGTCACTGTTGCTGCTATATTCTTTTTCTTTTTTCTTACCCTTTTGCTTTGAATTCTTGGATGCTTTGAATGTTGCTTCTTTTGTAACTGGATTCTCCTGTTCATTTCTCATTTCATAGGCTGTGAAAATTCCATGTAGTTCATCCATGCTTATTGAATCTAGATCAGTTCTTTCTTGTAGTGTTGAGATCTTAGGATCAAATCTCATCAGAAGAGATCTTAGTACCTTTTGAACAATTATAGTTTCATCAAATTATTCTCTAAACCTTTGATTGCATTCACGGTTTCATCAACTCGTAATAAGTAAGCTACAATATTCTCATATTTCTTCATATTTAGCTGTTCAAATTGACCTCTATAATTTTGAAGCTTTGTTGCCTTGATTTTTTCATCTCCTTCATAAACATTCTAAAGTTTGTTCCAAATTTACTTTGCGGAGCTGCAATGCCTAACTTTGACATATACCGAATCACCAAGACCATTCAAAAGTGCATTTTTGGATTTTGAGTTATTTAGATCGAGTTTCCTTCTATTGTCATTTGTTAGCGAAACTGCTGGTTCTTTATATCCATCTACAACTAATTGCCAAACCTAAAATCCCTGTGCTTGTACATATGTTTTCATCCTTTTTCTCCATAATGCATAGTTATGTCCATCAAACTGCGGTATTCCATTTTTATACATATTGTTTCTCCATGATCTACCTTTCAGTGGTTAAACTGATTTTTGAAGGAACCTGCTTTGATACCAATTGTTGGATTACTGAGAGGGAGGGTGAATAAGTAATAGAGATTTTTAATCCTTTTAATCAAAATATGTAAGTGTTATTTATATTTATGATCAATATACCATTATCATTCAAAACATTTAGAGTAAATAAACCATGAACAATGAATAATCATACACACACAATACGCCGATATTTTTACGTGGAAATCCAATGTGGGAGAAAACCAAAAAATATTTTTTATTATATGTTTTTAAGAATTACATTAACTAGAAGCATCAATTTCCTTTGTTCTCTAGCTGCAACTGGAAGGATGCTCCAAACCCCTAGTTTCCCAGGCTACAACTTGAGGGAAGCTCCAACTCCCCAATTCTCTGGATACAACCAAAAGGAGACTACAACCCCCTATGTTCTCCCACTACAACTGGAAGGTGGCTACAACCACCTAGTTCTCAGGCTCCAACTTGAAGGAAGCTCCAACTCCCTGATTCTCTGGAACCAACTGTAAGGAGGCTAAAACCCCCTTTCCTTGCCCTATCCAACCACCCTGAAATATAAATTCCAAATGTAGACAACCTGTCACCGAATCAAACATTGCCACTGTCAACCTGTACCAACAACCTGCACCAAACAAATTGTAACAACCTGTACCAACAACATGTAACCAACCTGTGCCATTGACCTATAACCAACCTATACATGTACCAACAAAACCCAACATGTTCATGACCTGCATATGTTGTAGCTCATGTATGTACGCACCCTGTCTATATTGCAGTCTGCGTATGTACGTGACCTGTCTATACTACAACCTGTGTACACCTTCAGTAATCTAGGGTTTTCACCTTTTCTGAAACTTTAAACACTTTTCTGCCTCTGTCACATCAACCTGCAACCTATCATTGTGTCTTATCTTTAGTTGTGCCCAATGCATACATCATCTTATACATCCCCTAACCAAGTGCATCTATGTCTCTATAGTCATGTGCCATACATGTGTTTACAATCATGAACAAGTGTAATAATACTCACATGGATTAGACATCAAACCCTTACAGATATGAAACCTCACACCATACAAACAACTTCACGACCACTTCACAACCAAAAACCCTCAACCATGTACCAAGAAATACAAACTATGTCTCAACACTTGAACCAACAAGATGAACCAATGAATAATACCAACATACCAGTGTTGTATTTCTGTAGATCTAGCTCATACCATAAGTGCCATACAATCAACACCCTCTCTAGCGAAAAACCTCAAACTCCCATCACCATATCTCATGGAGAAAACAATATCCAACTACACATAAGAATATGACATAAATTTTGAATATTTAGATAGATCTATTGTACTTGATCAATGTAGACCTTCCTGGAAGCTTGTTTTCAGACTCTGAGACCCTGACACCCTCAACAACTCAATATTTCATGGATTTTCCCACATGTACGTGCCCTGTTATACTACCAGCCCACCTAAATACGCACCCTTCTCCACTGCAGCCCGCGTACACCTAAAAAACTAGGGTTTTTTTAGTATTTTTGCAATTCTGAAACTTTTGACGTCAACCCTTCGTGCTACCTCAGACTTGCGTAACTTCAGATGTATCAATGAGTACCTTCAATAAACCTTGCACAATAATAGATATTCAATGTGCTCAATAGAGACTAATAGGAGAGCCTTGCTCTCTTATTTATACTTCCATGTAGCTTCCTCAAGGGGTTACCTTCTAACCAAATTAACCCAAATTCTTTCTTTTTAGGACTAACCCACTTCTAACCACTTATCCACTTATAACCATTTTATCTGTAAATAGTAAACTCTCCACTTATAGTTTCTACTAATTTATTCTTAATTATTTTCTTATTGCAACAACTTAACCCATGATTAACTCCTAGTTTCGCCCATTATGACTAGTCAACTTCTTCTAGGAGTTTCTGGAATAATTTGACTTATTTGACCTTCTAGGGGCTTCTAGATAACTCAAGAGGGTTCTCCAACTTCACAAGGCCATAACTCTCTAACCGTGAGAGTTATGTGACATTCCACATATCACCCAAAATGGCATGCAATGTACTATCCATCTAGAATAGTCTTACTTGAAAATATACTAATCTTCATACCATTATACATAAAAAAAGATTAAGTGCCTTAACCATATTGTTGGAGCTACCAGAATTGCTTCAAGGGTTGACATCAATGAAAACCAACCCAATTAATCAACAATTTTTGCATACGAACTTTGTTTAGACCGTTCGATACCTCATCGAAAAGTTCTATCCGAGAAGTAAAACTTTGGTTGAGGGTCAAGACATGACTTAAAATACCCTTTCCCCCCCAAAAGTAAAAAAAATAAAATGTTGTTTAGGGCCTCAAAATGGCCCCAAAAGTTTAGGACTCGAAAAATTGTAAAAAACTGTCAAAATGGAAGACTGTTCTTTGAGCGAGTGGAATAGGTGGGTGGCCACCGATATCCGTCTGGATCATTCCTCCCCCCTTAGGGAGAAATGGTCCCCATTGCTTCAAGTTCCCATGGAAGATGGGGAATATTTTGGTGAATATGAACCTTGGTGAGTTGCTTGGCTTGTTGCAGAAGTTGTCTTGCTTAGCTTGTTGAAAGGTGTCATGAACATGTTGTTGGAGGGGTTGGATCCATTCAACCAATATATATGCATGATATTCATGAGTGTGGGAGGACTTTGTCGATGAAGATGCAACATGAAGGGTATGAAGCGATTTGTTATAAATTTTCTTGACTGGGAAGTGTGGAAGCACCCCCATAGGTGTAGTAAGAATATCTTTCTTCTCTTCTATAATCTTGTTGATCTACTTCTGTTGGATAGAAGGGTATTGGGATGAGGCTGCAATGATTGTAGTATCCTTCTGTTCACCTTTTGAACAAATTGTGAAGAGGATAAACTTTGCAGTATGAGATATTACCTTGCGACACTATTTTTTCGGGACAATAGTTGGAACTACCTCTGGCACCCTGTAGAGCTGACACCCCAAAGTAACAATGACACTACATGGTCAAGACTCATAAATAGAATGATGCTTCCACATATATGACCGACCTTACAAAAAATCACATACTTCAAGTGGGGAAAAATCACACAGTGCCTCATCCTTGAAGGGCTTGATGTCATATGACAGGACACACTACTAGCTGGCACGAAGATCTCGTCCTCGACGAAGCCATCTGATGTTGTATGGATGTGGGTGTGGTGTTGTTGACAAATCCAACTGCTTGACGACCTGTGTTGGGATGAGGTTCTTCTGGATTCCGCTATCAATAATAAAATGCAGCGGGGTCCCCTTCACCCACTTCTATAAATGGAAAATGTGCCCCCCTTCCTTAGGATCCTCTGGTTCTTCTAGTTGGATTGTTGTACTGGTCGCAACAATAGTAGTGGGCTCTGCATCAATTATTTGTTTCCTTTTATTATTGTTTGAATCAAAGTCTGATTCAGGGTTCAGTTCTGTTTCTTTGAGCTCGAGTACCAATGGTTGTTTCGAGCGACATTCCTCAGTGTTGTACCGAGGGATTTTGTGGAAGTCACACCACTTCCTAGTGTCCTTTTTCGTCTTCTCGTTGCTCTTCTTTTCCTATGGCTTGGACTGGTTGTCTTGAGTTTGGCTATTCTGTGGATTAGGGTTGCCTTTACCATACTTTGGTTGTTGTTAATTTGCAAACCCAAATTCCCGCTTGTTTTGGTGCTTAAATTTATTTTCAATTTTGACAACATATCGATCAGAACAAAGTTACCAGCTTAACGAGAACTGTGACCTCAAAATGAGAATTCTAGCCCTTAAAACCCATATTTTTGCATAAAAAACATGAAAACAACCCCCAAATAAAAAAGCGATGCAACCAGTAGCACCATTTTTTCTAACTGGGTCAAAATTACAACTTTTTTCAAGCATGGCCTTAAAAAGTCAAATAGTTGCTCAGAAAAACCTTAAAATCAACACCTAAATTAACAAAGTGAGGCTACCTAAAGAATTTTTTTTTTTCAAAATGTTAAAAATATAGCTAATTACGACCTACATGAAACTCTGCCCTTGACAACAGATCCCTATGCAAATAAAAAACCTAAAAATGGACTCGAAATGGTCACTTGAAAATTTATTTAAAAGAATATATTCAAAACCCAAATTAAAAATAAAATAAAAATAAATAGGTTGAAAAAAAAACTAAATAGAAATGAAA
>SNQJ01S0056409.1:43113-58593 GCA_010110895.2 Picea sitchensis | reverse complement strand
ATGAGAGTCTAGCTTGATCTCCCGTCATGTGCCTGGAAGCTCCACTATCGATTATCCACATATCGTCTTCAATTGTCCTGGTAAGTGCTGAGTAATGTAAGAGACTAATTGTTTCACACATGTCTTTGGTTGACTGATAACTGGTCATGCCTTGATCCAAAAATTCAACTGCGTCATTTCTCTCCTCTGAGAAAGTCAATAGGTGCGCTGAGTTAGGGCGCATCTGGATATCTTCTCCTTGAGAAATATGCTCCATCACAAGGTGCCGGATCTGAGAATTAGGGTTGAGAATTAGGGTTTCTGCAACTGCTACTTCTAGTAACCCTAGCTGCAGTTCTTTGGAAGCTTCTCCTGCTAGTAACCCTAGCGAAAGTTCCTCAATGAGCTCAATACCTAGCAGTTATGTTTCCTTCCAGCGTTTTAGGCTGACTGAAGGGGGTGTGGGCCCATAACCTATTAGAATATAGAGGATTGTGCTCGTTTAACCATTGACGATACCCTTGTCACCCAACCACAGGCTGAAGCCACCCTCCGAGCACCTTGACCTTGACCAAGAAGAGAATCCTAGCTGCAATCAATAGCCAAGAGAGGCTAAATGCACCAAGCAAGAGAATAGAAACTAAATTGAACAGATGATCCCACCCAGAAGCTAGCGCACCACTTTCCCATCTCTCCCAGAAACTTACACACCAAACTGTTGCTGCCTGCAACTGCCTGCGCAGATTTTACTCTCACTGCAACTGCTGAGATGTGAAATAATGAAACTGGTGCCCTATATTTATAGTGGACTGGCCATTCTAACTGGGGCCGACTTCTCCTTCTGGGCATCAATAAATTCAATATAATTATATTTGTTCAGCTGACAACTTGTCTAGGGTTTCCTTCAATTCTTTGCTTCCTTTCGGAGGATTCTAGTCTCGTCATAGGTCATAATAGAGGTTCATACCTCTCGAAGCTACCATAATATTAACACAAATATGGCTGGAATTGTCATGAGAAGGTTGTGATAAATCAACCCTAGGTGGTTGGAACAAATATGTGAACATATCCTTTTCATGTCGCAAAAAATTAAAATAATTAATGTACATATATGCTTGTTCCAAAGTCAACAATTCTACACTCTTGACTCTAGAGTCATCATCAATATCATAAATCAGAACCCCATCAAAATAGAAACAACTCGTATCCCATTTATTACTTTCAATATTTTCAATCCTATGATCATCATGTTCTTCATCAAATGAGAAATTGACCAGATCCAAGGGTTTTCCTAAAAACACTTTACTTTCCAATCATTAAAGGATGCATCACATAAATCAAAAACTTGGAAAGGAGTACAACTTAATGCACCCTTGTCTTCATGTGAAGGAGAGATGGAATATTGGATACCCTCATCTTCATTAAATGGAGGAGCAAATACCTTCTCAACTCATCATTACTTGAGGGCTTTTCATGAAATTCAATCTTCTCAAAATCATAACAATAAAGATCATCAAATTCAAAATTTTGAGAAGATCTAAGGCTTACTAATTTCTCATCTTCAATAGGAGGAGTGTTCTCTCCAATATGATCTTCTTCATGGAATTTATGTTCAACATGATATGCTTCATCAAGGTATTCATATTCAATGGATTCATGAGGTGGCTCTTTATCTTCTTAAAAAATTTGATAACTTCCTTGATGAATCTCTTCTTCATGCTCTTCTTATTTAGTGAAGTATTCATCATATTCAATAAGGTGTTGGAAGTAGGCCAAAGCGGAAAGCAAGGGGATTTTGGGAAAGAAGGCATGGATGAGGAAAGTGACAACTGGAAGGAAGAATAACACACGTGCATGCATGGAATACCTAACGACGTTAGGTTTAGGGTTTTGGTAATGTATTGTAATGGATGAAAAGCCATAAACGTATAAATATAGTTATCTAGGTCTTATAAAGGAGAGTTGTTGTAGCGAGTCGATAGAGATATAGAGAGACAAATACAAGGAAGAGAATGGTATGTAATATTTTGATGTATGACCTACTTTTGTAAGCTGTTGAACTAGAGAGGACAGAGGAGGGTAGATCTTGAGTGTTAGATCGCAGGCTGAGGATCCTTGTGTGAAATAGTCCACCTCATATAGATCTTACCCAACTGAGAAGAGTTGTAAGTGCACAATGATGTAGTTTCAGAATGACAATAATAAAAGAGCTAAGAGCTAGATTTTTGTGGACGTATCCCAGGGGGGTGAACCACGGTAACATCTGTGTCATATGATTGAATGCATGTGTGTCTTTATTGTCTTTCAGTAGATATTGATCAGCTGAATGAATGAGTTATTATACTTCTTGCATAAATCACAATAACAATATACTTCATTAATAAGTTACGGTAGCACCCTCAATACACAGTTATCATATTTCTCACTCAATCCCAGGCTGTAAACACATGATTATTGCAACCACCCATTAAGAATATCTCAGGTGAGACAGCGTAGTGCACCCTGTGCGTTGTGTTGCCTTCTGGTTTACCAGGAGGGCCGATAGTTTTATAGGCTTTGTTGGAACCCTGAACAGACATGAACCCCGGGTCAATAAACTTAGACAAGATATATCAGTAACCAACAAATGGTTCAGTCTGAGATCTAGTCCGCCTCATATAGATCTTACCCAACTGAGAAGAGTTGTAAGCACGCGACGTTGTAGTTTCAGAATGGAAATAATAAAAGAGCTAAGAGCTATATTTTTGTGGACATAGCCCAGGGGGGGTGAACCACAGTAACATCTATGTCATATGATTGAATGCATGCCTGTATTTATTGTCTTTTAGTAGATATTGATAAGCTGAATGAATGAGTTATTATATTTCTTGCATAAATCATGATAACAGTATACTGCATTAATAAGTTACAGTAGCACCCTCAATACACAGTTATCAGATCTCTCACTCAATCCTAGGCTGTAAACACATGAGTATTGAAACCACCCATTAAGACTATCTCGGGTGAGACAACGTAGTGCACCCTGTGCATTGTGTTGCCTTCTAGTTTACTGGGAGGGCTGATAGTTTTAGAGGCTTTGTTGGAACCTCGAACATACATGAACCCTAGGTCAATAAAATCAGACATTATATATCAATAACCAATAAATGGTTCTGTTTCCATTGGTAGGAACAATAGAGGATTGAGTAGATGCGAAGAGGCGGAGCAAAAGAATATTAAAGCAGAAAAGAAAGCAATGAGCTACTAGAAGTGGATGTTGAGACCATGGAATCCCACAAAAGAATAGATCAAAAGCTGGCTAATGACAAAAGAGTTTGAGTTTGCACAGAAAGATAAAAAAAACCCTAGAATAACACCCTACAAATATCTTTAGAAATACCTGTTTACTGATTTGCATGAAGTTTTTTTCTGTGATTTTACACACTTATTGTAGGAGTGGATACTAAGGTTGAAGGATAACCATGCAACGAACTGAATCCGACAGTTAGAGTGGACCTCGATCCAGATTGAGTAGGTGAACAACAAATTCACCCACACAATAGACTTTTGGCTCGACAGTATTGTGGCAGGCTTTATAACAGAGTTTACAGTAGACACAACAAAGTCGTACAGTGAAACAGAGTAATAGTTTCTATGCAGACCTCGAGGAAGGTACATTAGATCGTTGTATACTTCTATCGAGATACTACTATATAACAAAGGTGTAATGACAATGGAGTTGGACAACTTAACTTCCTTGCGTGCATGGGGGAAGGGGGAAAGCACTGATAGAAAAAGGAGAAATGGAAGGAGGAAAGGATAAGGGAAAGAAGAAGGAACCCTTGGACCCAATCATGATGGATGACAACCAGATAAAGCGGATCATGGCTACAACTAGAAAGACGCGTAGCGAAGTACCCTACCAATACAAGGTGAATAACAAGAAGAGAGTTGTAGCCACGAGGGAAGGCTTGGCGAGTGACGAGGAAGAGGTAGAAGATCTCCAGGATGTGAAGAAGATTGAGGAAATACTGCGTGCAACATATCAGAGGAAGACGAGAGGTCCAAGAACGGGAAGAGAAGGCAACAATCCTATCCATATTAATGTTAGTGTGGAACCCATAAACCCATGTGTGACTAATACACCAAAGGGAACACCACCGTTTAGACAACCGAAGTTCAGAAGAAGTCAGACAACATGAAGTACATATACACAAGGAACAACAACTGGAGGATCCAGTTCAGGCAACACTAGTCAAGTATCTACATCGTGCGAAGGTAGTAGTTCAACATTCAGAATGGCAGGACATGATCCTACCATCAGGTTACCGGAATTTAAAGAAGAAGCGTTAGAGGACCCGAAAAAACATTTGTTCATATGTGAGAAGATTTGGGAAGCAAAACAAATCACAGACAAAGATACTAAACTGTCACAGCTAGCGATTACACTAAGGGATTGCGCACTGGATTGGTACATGAGCCTAGCTACAAAAAATCCACTAGGGAAAACCAGAACAATTGCAGACATCAATAAACTTCTAATAAACAAGTTCTAGAAGTCGAGTCCAGAGGATCAGTACATGAACGAGATGATCGAAATTAGACAGAAACTGGGAGAATATGTATGGGAGATTGACCAGAGATTCAAGTGACTGAAGGGAAATTTGAAATATCTCATGACCGATATGCAACATAGGCACCTATTCTTCAATTCACTGCTCCCACACTTAAAATATCCATTGCAACAACAAAAGTTTCAGACGCAGTCAACCCTACAATTGGAAGAAAACTAGTATCAATAGACGGATCCAACCATCGAAGAACTAAAGGAGGATTTGATGAACTTAACATTCCAGCTAAACTAGAATAAGAGTAAGGACAAACGAGAAGTCGTTTGGTGTACTACATGCAGGACAGAAGGAAACCACAAGAACAAATGTCCAACATTCATGCAGTATATGGCAGCAAGAATGACAAATACATTACCAACAAGAGGACTATGATGCGAAATATGCAAGAAACCGGGTCACGATCCATATCACTGCTCAATGATGCATAAATACCAGATAGTCCCAAAAGAGTTCATATTGCAACTTTTGCAAGTCAGTGGGCCATGACGACAAAGATTGTAGAACTATGGAGTTGATGCAAGAAAGGACATTGGATGCATATAGAGTGCAGGCATAAATGATGATTGGGCAAGCCACACCAAAATTTAACCAAGTTCTAGCCCCATACAACATTGTGCATAAATAGTATAATAATGCGCAACAACCATATAATACCGTGTAGCCACAGTAAAACACAATGCAACCTCAGTATAATACCACGCTGTATAATCATGCGTCTCAGTATAACACACCAAGAGGAGATCGAGCGGGCTACAGAGGTGGAGGATGAGCGAGAGGAGGTTTTGGACGAGGTAGAGGACCA
Source organism: Picea sitchensis (assembly GCA_010110895.2). Lineage (NCBI taxonomy): Eukaryota > Viridiplantae > Streptophyta > Pinopsida > Pinales > Pinaceae > Picea > Picea sitchensis. The sequence continues at coordinate 53,202 of SNQJ01S0056409.1, read as the reverse complement.
ATGGTATGTCATAACTGCCAACAACCAGGACATTATGCAAGGGAATGTCCACTTCCACTAGCAACATGTATGTATTTTCATGCATCAGACCATGATAAGGAAGAATGTTGGACACTATTGGTAAAGATTCAGGAAAAGAGGAATCAGAACAACCAGAATGTTCAATGGATCTTAGCTGAAGCGAGGGATGAAGGACGAAACATCAACATAGTTACCCATGGAGGAGATAAAACAAGAAACGATGTAGTCCGACAAGAGCCAATACAACACCAATGGGTAAATAAGAATGCCGAACCAAGGAAGCAGTTCGACGCACAGAAAGAGAGGGAGATATTTAAGCAAGCCCGACAAGAATTTCAGAAGTAGGACAATACGTCGACTTCAACTACACAACAAAGCAAGGAAGTGCCAGAATACAAGATGCCTCTGTTATTGGATCATACCAATGAAATGCAACCCATGGGACAAGTAAGTACAATCAAAGGATTTTTGAAATCATCTGTCAAAGTATTAAATGATCCATCATCTGTAAAAATACTGCAAAACATATTAGAAAGATGTAGTATAGAGACGAAAGGAAAACTAGAACAAAAGACAGTCAATCACCTACATACCAGGAGAAGAAAAAGTAGGGAGTTTAGACTCAATGCCAACATCGGAGATTTCAACATGGGAGATATCATACTAGATCTAAGATCTGAAGTGAATGTATTAGCAAAGAAAACATGGCAATGCATGGGAGAGCCCACATTAGGATACTCACCTGTTCAATTGAAACTAGCAAACCAACACATAGTTCTACCAATTGGTAGATTGAAAGGAGTGACAATAGACCTGGATGGAGTGTGCACTAAAGCATACTTTGAAGTGATTGAAATAGTGGATGGCACAACACCATATCCAATGTTGCTTGGTCTGGATTGGGCGTTTGACAACCATGCCATAATCAATTTAAATACATGGAAGTTGAAATTTGAGTCAGGGGAATACAGGGTCATCGCGCCATTAGACCCATCAGAAGGGGAAAGGTTTGTAGAACTCACTTGCTTCCTTTCATACTCATTTAAAAGGTTTGAAAGGTCATCTTTCGAGTGGTAGTTTATCTCTTTTTTGGCCTCGTGAGACTAGAAGAGTTCTCCCTTGTATTGTTTTACACTTTTTTCGGGCTTGGGAGTCTAAATTTATGAAAAATTCACCCACAGAGTCATATTTAAGTTATTTTCAGACTCTCTAAACGTGAAAAACCACCGAGTTTACCTTCTTTAGGCTCGTAAAATTATGCATTGAAGGACCTACATGGATCCAATATCCAGGACCCATACAGGACATAACCACTCCTTCTTCAGGTTCGTTAAACATATGTTGAGGAACTCATCAAAGATGAGCTATACCGAGCATATGTTATCCTCCTCAAGCTCATTAAAAAAAAAATTGGTACTCACCAATCATGGTGGGAGGGAAATTGAAAGAAGTGGTTCAAGTTGTTTGGAATCCATTATGGCAGGTATTGTTGTCACCCTTTAACATAACACTTGTTTGCATCTCATCTTATAGTTGGGTAATATTCTTGTCTTTGAGTTATACCAGTTCCATGTGTCATTATACTCTTTCATTCCAGTTGAAGAGTGCAATATTCTCCAGAGTAGTCATCGCCGCATTTAAGGAATTCATCCACTAGTTTCTAGAGGTATACTTGGACGACTGAACAGTCTATAGTTTGTTGAAAGAACATGTGGAAGTCTTGCGACTGATGTTAGAAAGATGTATACAGTGCCATATATCGCTAAACATAAAAAAATGTATATTCGGAACACCGTTCGGGATACTATTGGGCCATATAGTATGCAAACAAGATTTACTAATAGATCCTGCAAAGACTGCAGTAATTGTTAACTTGCCAGCACCAAAAACAGTCCGTCATCTAAGAGAGACATTGGGACACATAGGATACTACAGAAAGTTTATCAAAGGATACGCGCAGATTACTGCGCCAATGAAAAAACTGTTAAGAAAAGATTCAAATTTTTAGTGGAACGACGATTGTCAATACGATCTAGATACATTGAAAGAGAAGATGGTCACTGCACCAATACTAGTATTTCCAGACTGGGATAAGACATTCCATGTACATGTAGATTCATCAGACATAACACTTGGAGCTATCTTGGTGCAACCAGGAGCGGGGGATTTGGATCACCCTATAGCATTTGTGATTACGAAGCTATCAGAATCAGAGTAGAACTATAAAACTACAGAGAGAGAAGGCATAGCTATGGTCTACGAACTGCAGAAGTTCAGGAATTACTTATTGGGGAAACACTTCAAGATGTTCACAAATCACTCAACCCTTAAATACCTAGTCAACAAGCCAGTATTGGGGGGGGAGAATCTGTCGATGATTAATACCATTTCAAGAATTTGATTTTGAAGTAATAATCAAGCCAGGAAAATTGAATGCAGGACCTAACCACCTATCAAGGGTCACAAACGGAGAAGAACCTACAAAGTTAGAGGACAACTTCCCAGATGCACAGTTATTTTTAGTCCCAGATGTCAGTGTGGAACCCATAAACCCATGTGTGACTAATACACCAAAGAGAACACCAATGTTTAGACAACCGAAGTTCAGAAGAAGTCAGATAGTAGGAAGTACAAATACACAAGGAACAACAACTGGAGGAGCCAGTTCAAGCAACACTAGTCAAGTATATACACTGCGCGGAGGTAGTAGTTCAACATTCAGAATGGCAGGACATGATCCTACCATCAGGTTACCGGATTTTAATCAGAGGACCCAGATTTTTTTTTGTTCATATGTGAGAAGATTTGGGAAGCAAAACAGATCACAGACGAAGATCCTAAACTAGCACAGCTAGCGATTACACTAAGGGATCATGCACCGGATTGGTACATGAGCCTAGCTACAAACAATCCACTAGGGAAAACCAGAACAATTGTAGACATCAAGAAACTTCTAATAAACGAGTTCTAGAAGCCAATCTTAGAGGATCAGTACATGAACGAGATGATCGAAATTAGACAGAAACTGGGAGAATCCGTATGGGAGATTGACTAGAGATTCAAGCGACTAAAGGGAATTTTGAAATATCTCATGACCGATATGCAACATAGGCACCTATTCATCAATTCACTGCTCCCACACTTAAAATATCCATTGTGACAACATAAGTTTCAGACGTAGGCAGCCCTACAGCTAGAAGAAAAACAGTATCAACAGACAGATCCAGCCATTGAAGAACTAAAGGAGGATTTGATGAACTTAACATTCCATCTAAACTAGAATAAGAGTAAGGACAAATCAGAAGCCGTTTGGTGTACTACATGCAGGACGAAAGGACACCACAAGAACACATGTCCAACATTCACGCAGTATATGGAAACAAGAATGCCAAATCCGTTACCAACAAGAGGACTGTGGTGCGAAATATGTAAGAAACTGTGTCACGATCCATATCACTACTCAATGATGCAGAAATACCAGACAGTCCGAAAGATTTCATATTGCAACTTTTTCAAGTCAGTGGGCCATGACGACATAGATTGTAGAACTATGGAGTTGATGCGAGAAAAGACATTGGATGCATATAGAGTGCATGCATAAATGATGACTGGGCAAGCCACACCACAATTTAACCAAGTTCCAGCCCCATACAACATTGTGCATCAACAGTGTAATAATGCAAAACAACCATATAATACCATGCAACCACAGTAAAACACAACGCAACCTCAGTATAATACTGCACAGTATAATTAGGCGCCTTAGTATCAAGCGCCAAGAGGAGATCGAGTGGGCTATAGAGGTGGAGGACGAGCGAGAGGAGGTTTTGGACGAGGTAGAGGACCAGTGGTATGTCATAACTGCCAACAACCGGGACATTATGTAAGGGAATGTCATAAATTTCAATTCTTTTATATTTCATAGTTGTTTTTTAGTTTTTAATTTATCAAAAGAAATTCAAATTATATTTGTTTGATAAATATTTAAAAATAGTGTTATTTAACTACAATGATTTTCTATGTATTGAAGTAAATGTAAAAAATGTGTTTAAAAATTATATTTTCCACTATATTTAAAAAGCATAGAAGCACAAATTAATTAAAGAGATGAAAAATCTTAATTTCAAAAAAGTAAATGGTAAAAAATGTTTTTAAGATTCAAAGAAGAATGGAGAAATGTCTAAAAACACAGTTGAAAAAAATGTTAGAAAAAAATGAAAATAGATGAAAAAACAAACATTTAAAAAAATAATGTTGAAACATTATGGATCAGAAAATTTAAAAAATAAAAAAACCACCTAAAAAGGGATTAGAGGTGCCACCGGTAGCACCGATTTTAAAAACGGGGTAAAAAATGTGACCCCCCAAAAAACGAGAACTTTGTAGAGTTCTTGTTAAGTTGGTAACTATGTTTAAGCTGCTCTGAGTGATAAGATGTCCATAAACTCCATTTCGGTTTGGATGTACCTATGTAGAGCCCTTTGGTATTTTAGAACTAGATGCCACTCAAACTCTTTGATACCTATCTTGGTGCATGAGGTATGAAAGGTATTTGGGAACTCAAACACTATTTGGCCCCTCTCTTGATGCAACGTGGTCTGTCTCACATACTGGTCATCATAGTTTCCCACAGGGTAATATTGCTCCTTGACCGCATCCATAAAAATATCCCAAGTGGGCTCGACCCCAAATATTCCAGACTCCTCTATGGAGTTTTTCTCCTAGTAAGTTTCCCACCAATGTTTGACATGGGGGAGAGCTTTAAACTTGTGAACAAAGAAATAAACTTCTAGCAAATTTAACCATTTCTCCTAAGAAAACTTGTACCTTGAATGGGGCAACGTCTCCAAAGTGACTGCTTGACGAAGACACACTTGTTATTGTCGACAATCGTTGAAGGATTTGGGAAAAATTCTCCAACATATCGTTCCTTTGTTGCGCGAGGGCTTCCGTGAGCAACAACCTGATGGGATATTCTACTCCCTTGTCTCTCTTCTCTTCTGCCATGGGAGGCCGCTTGGGATGGAAAGAGCGGTTTCCATCAAGAGAAACTAGCTTGAGACCCAAGTCTCTATACTCTGACCTCGTCGGGGACATGCACTAAGAAATGAAAAGGAGTAGCTTGCTATGATACCAATGATCAAGATTATTTTGAGAATGAAATGAAGGTGGAAATAAAACAATGAAATATACATATATATTGCAATAAACACATAGATATAATAATGCATGATTTTTATTATTGTTAGAAAAGTACAGAAAGTGTAAAAATAAAGAGCGAATGAACTCGCTAGAATGGTGGCAACTTATCTCTGGGAAGAGATGTGATGGTTCCGCTCATTCAAAAGAAGATGATTATGTTTACAATGAGGTTCCAAAGGCCTTTTTAATAGAAAGAAAATCCAAAACCATAACCCCGGAAGATGAAATGCCAAAAGGTTTGCGGGCCCCGATGGGGGTAGTTGATACGTCAACTTCCCAAGGGCGTAAATTTTGCATACGATCGTTTGGGGCATTCAATACCTCATCGGAAAGGTCTATTTGAGAAGTACAACTTCCATGGAGGATTAGGGTATGTAGGATATATCCCATGGCCCCCAAAATTCTAAAACACGTCGTTTAGGACCTCAAAACGACCCCAAAAGTTTGGGACTCGAAAAATTGTAAAAAATTTCCAAAATGGAAGATTGTTCTTTGAGCCAGTGGAATAGGTGGGTGGCCATTGATATCTGCTGGATCACTCACCCTTTCTCCAAGCAAGGCCTTCATGATGCAACCCTTGTATCTCATAACATTGATTCACACACTTCAAGAGATGGGTGCCTTGGATTTCATGCACAATTTCACTCCCCAAGGCTTGAGATGGAATCATAAGAAACCTAGAACATAGCTCATGGTTTCCCACAGAAGAAATAGATGGAAAATTGGTTGTAAATTCAAGTATTGTAAAAACAAATTTCTCCCAACTTAGAGCTTGTTTCCCTTGTAAACGCAACTGAAAATATTTACAACAAACCATAAGTTGAAAACATTTTTTCGACGTAAATATTTCAACATCAAAAACACAATTTCCATCTATGTCTCTGATGATAAAATGAGGACAAGACGAAGAAAAAGATGGCTGGAAATTTATGCTATGAAATTATCGTTACCCTGTGTGGATCACATCCCTAGAAGAGTGCTTTAATGTTGATTTGACACATGAATGTTCACCAAAATATGAGCATAGGGGTGGCTGAAAAATTTCTTCATTTTTACCTTCATAAAACAACTCCAAATGCTCAAAAGGATATGCAATACCTCATTGAATATGGCTGGAATTTTCATGAGAAGGTTGTTATAAATCAACCCTAGGTGGTTGGAACAAATATGTGAACATATCCTTTTCATGTCGCCAAAAATCTAAATAATTAATGTACATATATGCTTGTTCCAAAGTCAACAATTATACACTCTTGACTCTAGAGTCATCATCAATATCATAAATCAAAACCCCATCAAAATAGAAACAACTCATATCCCATTTATTACTTTCAATATTTTCAATCCTATGATCATCATGTTCTTCATCAAATGAGAAATTGACCAAATCCAATGGTTTTCCTAAAAACACTTTACTTTCCAAATCATTAAAGGATGCATCACATAAATCAAAAACTTGGAAAGGAGTACAACTTAATGCACCCTTGTCTTCATGTGAAGGAGAAATGGAAGCTTGGATACCCTCATCTTCATTAAATGGAGGAGCATACCTTCTCAAACTCATCATTACTTGAGGGATTTTCATGAAATTCAATCTTCTCAAAATAATAACAATAAAGATCATCAAATTCAAAATTTTGAGAAGATCTATGCCTTACTAATTTCTCATCTTCACTAGGAGGAGTGTTATCTCCAATATGATCTTCTTCATGGAATTTATGTTCAACATGATATGCTTCATCAAGGTATTCTTATTCAATGGATTCATGAGGTGGCTCTTTATCTTCTTCAAAATTTTGATAACTTCCTTGATGAATCTCTTCTTCATTCTCTTCTTATTCAATGAAGTCTTCATCATCTTCAATAGGGTGTTGGAAGCATGCCAACGCAGAAAGCAAGGTGATATTGGGAAAGAAGGCATGCATGAGGAAAGTGATAGCTGGAAGGAAGAATAACACGCATGCATGCATGGAAGACCTAATGACGTTAGGGTTGGGGTTTTGGTAATGTAGTGTAATGGCTGAAAAGCCAGAAACATGTAAATATAGTTATCTAGGTCTCATAAAGGAGAGTTGTTATAGCGAGTCGATAGAGATATAGAGATACAAATATAAGGAAGATAATGGTATGTAATATTTTGCTGTATGACCTACTTTTGTAAGGTGTTGATCTAGAGAGGACAGAGGGGGGTAGATCTTGAGTGTTAGATCATAGGCTGAGGAGCCTAGTGCGATCTAGTTCACCTCATATAGATCTTACCCAACTAAGAAGAGTTGTAAGCGCACGACGATGTAGTTTCAGAATGACAATAATAAAAGAGATAAGAGATAGATATTTGTGGACGTATCCTGGGGGGGTGAACCACGGTAACATCTGTGTCATATGATTGAGTGCATGTGTGTCTTTATTGTCTTTCAATAGATATTGATAAGCTGAATGAAAGAGTTATTATATTTCTTGCATATATCACAATAACAATATACTTCGTTAATAAGTTACAATAGCACCCTCAATACACAGTTATCAGATGTCTCAGAGGTCTAAGAATGGGAAGAGAAGGCAACAATCCTATCCATATTAATGTTAGTGTGGAACCCATAAACCCATGTGCAATTAATACACCAAAGAGAACACCACTGTTTAGAAAACCGGAGTTCAGAAGAAGTCAGACAGCAGGAAGTACATATACACAAGGAACAACAACTGGAGGAGCTAGTTCAGGCAACACTAGTCAAGTATCTACACTGTGCGGAGGTATTAGTTTAGCATTCAAAATGGTAGGACATGATCCTACCATCAGGTTACCTGAATTTAAAGAAGAAGCATCAGAGGACCCGAAAAAACATTTGTTCATATGTGAGAATATTTGGGAAGCAAAACAGATCACATACGAAGAGACTAAACTGGCACAGCTAGCAATTACACTAAGGGATCGTGCACTAGATTGGTACATGAGCCTAGCTACAAACAATCCACTAGGGAAAACCAGAACAATTGCACACATCAAGAAACTTCTAATAAACGATTTCTAGAAGTCGATTTCAGAGGATCAGTACATGAACGAGATGATCGAAATTAGATAGAAACCAGGAGAATCCGTATGGAGATTGACCAGAGATTCAAGTGATTGAAGGGGAATTTGAAATATCTCATGACCGATATGCAACATACACACCTGTTCGTTAATTCACTGCTCCCACACTTAAAATATCCATTGCAACAACAAAAGTTTCAGACACAGGTATCCCTACAACTGGAAGAAAACCAGTATCAACAGACAGATCTAGCCATCGAAGAACTAAAGGAGGATTTGATGAACTTAACGTTCCAGCTAAACTAGAATAAGAGTAAGGACAAACGAGAAGTCGTTTGGTGTACTAAATGCAGGACAAAAGGACACCACAAAAACGAATGTCTAACATTCGCGTAGTATATGGCAACATAAATGCCAAATCCGTTACCAACAAGAGGACTATGGTGCGAAATATGCAAGAAACTGGGTCACGATCCATATCACTGCTCAATGATGCATAAATACCAGACAGTCCCAAAGAGTCCATATTGCAAATTTTGCAAGTGAGTGGGCCACGACGACAAAGATTGTAGAACTATGGAGTTGATGCGAGAAAGGACATCGGATGCATATAGAGTGCAGGCATAAATGATGTATGGGCAAGCTACACCACAATTTAACCAAGTGCCAGTCCCATACAACAGTGTGCATCAACAGTATAATAATGCACAACAACTATATAATACTGTGCAACCACAGTAAAACACAATGCAACCTTAGTATAATACCACATAGTATAATCAAGTGCCTTAGTATAACACGCCAAGAGGAGATCGAGCGGGCTACAGAAGTGGAGGACGAGCGAGAGGAGGTTTTGGACGAGGTAGAGGATCAGTGGTATGCCATAACTACCAATAACTGGGGCATTATGCAAGGGAATGTCCACTTCCACCAACAACATTTATGTATTGTCATGCATCAGACCATGATAAGGAAGAATGTCCGACACTATTGGTAAAGATCCAGAAAAAGAGGAATTAGAACAACCAGAATGTTCAGTGGCTGTCAGCTGAAGCGAGGGATGAAGGATGAAACATCAACATAGTTACCCGTGGAGAAGATAAAACAGGAAATGACACAGTTCGACAAGAGCCAATACAACACCAATGGGTAAATAAGAACGTCGAACCAAGGAAGCAGTTCGACGCGCAGAAAGAGAGGGAGATATTTAAGCAAGCCCAACAAGAATTTTAGAAGGAGGACAATATGTCGACTTCAACAGCACAACAAAGCAAGGAAGCGCCAGAATACGAGATGCCTCCTTTATTGGATCATACCAACGAAATGCAACCCATGGGACAAGTAATTACAATCAAAGGCTTTTTTCAATCACGTGTCAAAGTATTAAATGATCCATCATCTGTACAAATATTGTAAAACATATTAGAAAGATGTAGGATAGAGACGGAAGGAAAACTAGAACAAAAGACAGTCAATCACCTACATACCAGGAGAAGAAAAAGTAGGGAGTTCAGACTGAATGCCAACATCGAAGATTTCAACATGGGAGATATCATACTATATCTAGGATACAAAGTGAACGTATTACCAAAGAAAACATGCCAATGCATGGGAGAGCTCACATTAGGATACTCACCTGTTCAACTGAAACTAGCAAACCAACACATAGTCCTACCAATTGGTAGATTGAAAGGAGTGACAATAGACCTGGATGGAGTGTCCACTAAAGCAGACTTTGAAGTGATTGAAATAGTGGATGGTGTTACAGGTATGAACTAACTGAGAGGGGGGGGGTGAATCAGTTAGTGTAGATTATTAATCATCTCTCTTGT
>SNQJ01S0056409.1:4009-33353 GCA_010110895.2 Picea sitchensis | reverse complement strand
GGCAATTTCTCTGGTGGACGTAGCCCACACTGGGTGAACCACGTAAATCTGTGTCTCTCTTGTATTGTGTGTCTTCTGTGTTTTTTTTCTGCATTTGTTTTATTTTATTGCTCCACGGTCCTGTTTTTCTAACAAATAAGTTACAGTAGCACCCTCAATACACAGTTATCAGATCTCTCACTCAATCCTAGGCTGTAAACACATGAGTATTGCAGCCACCCATTAAGACTATCTCGGGTGAGACAGCACAGTGCACCCTATGTGCTATGTTTCCTTCTGGTTTACCAAGAGGGCCGATAGTTTTAAAGGCTTTGTTGGAACCTCGAACATACATGAACCCTGGGTCAATAAACTTAGACAGGATATATCAGTAGCCAACATAGGGTTAATAATATTTTATTCTCATAGGAATTCCATCAGATATTGAAAAGTGTCTTCATACCAATTAAATATTGGTCCCCAACACTTGAGAAAATTTTCAATGAAATTTGTAGTGGAAATGTTATACATCAAAATGCCACACTTAAGTGTCACACCCTAAGTGTCACAAGTGTCACAAAGTGTTGTATGCACCTTACTAAGTGTCTCATGCACTTTGTCAAGTGTCGTATGCACCTTACTAAGTGTCACATGCACTTTTACAAGTGTCAAAACTTAGTGACACCATGAAATACATTTTCCATGACCCCTAAGTCATATTGGAGGAAGAAACCCATCATTTCAAGGTCAGAAACATGCTTTTCACTTGGAAATTCGACCATTTTTTGAGCATTTATTAAGGGTGGTGCCCCCCTGGCCATGTTGGGGGAGCTCCAATTCATAGGGTGGCACCCCATTGGCCATGCTGGGGAAGCACCACTTCATAGGGTGGCACCCCCTTGGCCTTATTTAGGGAGAGCTACTAACGCTTTGTCTCTAACTCAAGGGGAGTGTCGGTTTGGTTAGAGGAAAATATGGCAAATCCCACATTTTCCAAAGGGAAAAATCTAAAGAGATGAGGTTTTTTTGGGTCAAATCCTATCCCATGGCACTATCTTAGGATCAAATCTCAACTCATGGAGCCATATCCTTAACCACTTCCCTTATTATCTCATGGTGGTTGAGCCTCCCAATCCTATAAATGGAAGGCATTTCCAAAGTGAAAGGGGGAATATTTTAGGTGTCAAACCTTTGATCCTGGGAGAAAGTATCAACATTTTGATCTCAATATTTTCATGCAAGGGATGGATGAGGAGAGCTTGGATAATATTGCACTGACATCAACTTGATTTTTAAGTTCCTTCTTTTGGCTTTCCATTAATATTAACTCAGACTATTCCTTTCATTATGATTATTTATTGTAATGTCTATGCTTAAGTCAAATTGGGTATAGATAGATCTATTTTATCTAATCACATAGAGTAGGAGAAAGGATTTCTTTGTTTTTCATCATAGGTCCTGACTCACGCTAAGGATCTTGGAGATCAATCCTGAAGCTTGGAGCAGCGAGAACAAACGTCGAAACAAGATACATCACATTATTTCTCTTTCTCATTTTGATTGGTTATGAACTAGATATATAAGGAAAGTAGAAACCATTTGTTTTATTTTTTCTTTAGACCAAAGAAGGGGTCTTGGTCCAAAGGGGAGTTGAATATGTCCACAAGGTAAGATTTCTCATAACAAAAAAATGACGACTCCATTGGGGAAGGACTTCGACTAGTATTTCCTTTGGTTCGTCTTGAATCCTTTCTTGTGATTAGATCTTGCTTGTTTGATGCTTGATTTTGAGTTATTTCCCCTTCCCTCTTCTTGCTTGAAGAGTTTAAAAAGTCATTAATTGAGTCTCTATTGAGTTTTATCTTCTGGAATCCTTTTTCAATCTTTTTCAGGACCAACACCCCCCTCGAGTGGATACGAGGGCACCACTAGCCTAACTGCCACTCCCCCTTAGCCTTCTAGGGAGCACCATAGTGCTCTATATCTTTGATGATAGGAGCTCCACTCTCTCCTTTTAGTTGGTTTTATGAGGTTATGTCTTACTTTTCTCAGTATTTTGTTTGGAGGATTTTAGCCCAAAATCTCCTATTATATCTTGGACTTTGTTTTGATTGAGAAATTGATATCCATTACTCATTTCCTTTCTTCCTTCGAGTTTTCAAACTTATCCTAGTTGTGAAATTGCATGGTCCCCTTAAGTTAACAAGATCCCCTGGTTCATCCTACCTTTCATTTGTCTGATCTTCGTCTCACAAAGTTTTCATATTGCTTTATTGTTTGGAAGTTTTCATCAACTAGAGTTTGCAAAGGTTGTTTGGTATTGAGCTCTTTTTATCTTCACTGAAACATCTCATGTTTTCAATGATTAGGACTCTCTCATTTACCACAACCCAGACTTGAATACTAATTCTTATTGATCATTTTTTGAGGATTTCCAAGAGTGATTGTTTTCTTTTTCTTTTACATCATTTGGGTTCTTGTTTGAACTTATGTTGGAAGCATTCTAACATTTAAATCCTTTAGGTACTTATTGACCTTTTTGAGTGTATTTTTGTTTGATCTTCTTTCCTTCTTCGTGTCTCTTTGTGTCAAACATTGATTCCTTTCATTCCATTTGAAAGTAGTGAAGCATTAAAGTTTTTTTTCATATCTCATTGCATTGGATCAAATGAAAAAAAAATTGCATTCTAGTTTTTGGGTGGTGCATATTTTTAGTTTGCATTTGGTAGATTGCATTGGGTTTATGCATTTGAGAATGGAAAAAAGACTCTTATCCTTTCCATAGTTACCATTCATTGAAATTGAAACTTTTTCATTTCATTTTCATTTTGCATGGTTTTAAGAGTTAGGTCACAATATCATTAGTTTCCCTCCATACCCCTGAGTAAACGAACAACCATAAAATTAAAGTGTTAATTAAAATCCATCTAGAGATTTTTCTTTCTAGGGTTATGGAAACCTACATTATATTAATTGTAGGGATTTGGAGTGGGTGGTGAGGATAACTCTCCAAAGCTATAAACAAACATAGAATCCAGAGTTAGGGAGAGAAATCCATTTTCCACATCACAATCCTAGGCATCCCTTCTCACACAAGAATCAATCATGAGGCCACATTAGGGAAAACAGAGTAACTAACCCCGCTTCGTTGGTCTTAGTGGAGTGGTTTGCATGTATTACAAACAATGTCATTCGATAATTGGGGATCACTTGGGAGGTTCACACCTTGGTTAGAGGCACCTCTCAAGGGGATTTTGGGTTTCAGCCTTGCCCTTGCGTGTATACCTGAACGTTGATTGTTTCCCCAGGATCTGTTGTTGTAAGTGGTAACCTTAGTGGAAATAATATATAGGGATCATACACAAGGTGACAACGAAGGGGAAAGTCTTTGTTGTACCTGGAATAGACGTTGGTCAAATTCACTCAGGATCCTTGGAGGGTAATCCATGGTTGTGTCGTGCAAGAACTTGCACCATGGTGTAAATTTGTCAAGCAGGTCACCAACATAACTATTCCATGCGCTCTATATCATCCCCTTCCTATATTGATCCCATGACATTGGATTTCATCACCAACTAGTGGTTTCATTTTGGGAAGGTTTGTTTGTCTATTTGCTTCGTAGATTTTTTAGTGTGTGTTGTTTGTTTTCCCTAGCGGACTTTAGGTTGAATCAGTGTTCATGGCGTCAGTTCTTGGAACTACCAATGAAGGAATCCCTTCTCCTGGGGAACCTTTTGGTTTTCCTTCTTTTGGAAACATTAGTCCTCCTTATATTGCCACACTGAGTCTTCCCGGACTCACTATCGGGTTACCAGTATGGTTTTTTTCCACTCTCATAATATCGAATGATCCCAGTGCTTCGAATGAAAGCACCTCAGCCCAAGAACAAGTACCTCATATTGACCCTTTTCCTTCTTCTCCAATTGTGTCTTCTTCCCCTTTTTCTCCTTCGCCTAGTGAAAGCTCTGAAACTAGTAACCAGGTGGATAAGAAGAAGAAGAAAAGTAATATTAAGAAGAAAAAAAGTAAGTAAGGGGCCAAACTTCCAACCACTATAGGACATGTTTGAAGAAATCAACTAGTTACTGTCAATCAAGAAGGGAATATTGATGAGGTTCACAAGCCTACCAAGACAACTCGAAAACCCAAATTCCCTTGCAAGATTTGTAAGGGTGACCACCTTCTTAAGGATTTCCCTAGTATTCCCAAGGTTTTAGATGTGTGGTCCATGAGTTCCAAACAACTCGTGTCATAAGCCTCTGCAGGTCATGCTAGTGACAAACCATCAACTAGTGAAAGTAATGTTCAGGAGAAGAAAAGTAGAGTAGAATTTCCTTGTAGGTTATGCAAAGGAAGTCATCAAACTCACCTTTTCCCTCCTATGGATGATGCCTCAAAATTGTTGGAAGAAATAATTGTTTTCCGGCCACAACTTCCAACTGCTTATTGAGCTCTCTCCCAACCAACCATTGGTTTCTAAAGTGATCAATATGATTCCATCATCGGTCGATCCCACTCTTCCCTTGAAGAGTGAATCTAAAGTGGTCGAACTGGTTCCCTCATCAGTCGATCCCACTCTTCCTGTGAAGAGTTAAATCCAAGTGGTCAACCCGAGTCCATAATTGGTCGATCCCTCTCTCCCTTAGAGAGTGACATTTTCCAAGTGATCGATCTGATCCCATCATTGGTCGATCCCACTCTCCCATTATAGAGTGACATTGATATCGATCATGTTTTTCCTCTTAATACCGATTCTATTGTACAAGGGGGAATTTATCCTCCTATTGTTGAACCCCCTCCAAGTAATGAGGCCATTCGTTTTGATTGGCATGGGATAACTGGACCTCGTCTTCCTTCTTATGTAGCTTTCTAAATCATTGTTAAGGTTTGTGGTAGGAGTGTCCCTCAGAATATCATAGACGAAGGTGATTCTGTTAGTATTCTATCCTCAACTGCTTGACAATCTTTTAGATTTTAATAAATGAATTACTCAACCTTTAGGGATCCTTACTCAATTACCCATTACTTTAGGATGGAAAAACATCTATATTGATGTTATGGTAGTCCATGACCCTTTTTATTTTACTTTTCTCCTTGGGCGAGATTATTTCTACACCATGAAAGTTATCGTGTCCTCTCTCTTTCGAGTGATATCTTTCCCTCATAATGGAAAAATTATGACTATCGATAAAATTTTGTTTGTTGACCCTCATTTGATTGCCAACCACCTGCCTTCCCTAAATGGTCCTTATGTGCAAGTGGTATCACCCCTGCCACAGGTCAATTATGTGGCAACTTGTCCCATGCATTCATCTCTCAATGAGGCTTCTTTTGACTTAGATATGGTAGTTGACATTGTGATATCTTCAATAGGGATATTAGAGTATGATATCCTTACCCCTATTGTAGCCTTCAGTATGTATTCCTTATAGAGCATTGTTCTTCCATCCAATGAGGATCTCTGGGAAGCCATGATTGAGGTATGTCCCTTGACATGTAATCCTTCCAGAGAATTTTCCTCTTGGAAGCCATGATTAAGAAAAGGTAACGAACATAGTTTTAAGTTTAGGTTCCAAGCTCATTAAAAAATGAAACTAGAGTTGAGAAAAGTTCCTATTTATGTGTTAATCTCGTTAAAAAATGAAACAAAGGTCTGGGAATCAAACCCATAGGTTATGAGCATAGTTCTTTTCCCGCGTCAAGCTCGTTAAAAAAGAAACAACCACCTCTCCCTTTGAGTCAAGTATTTCACTAGAAAACGTACCTGAACCTTCATTTCATCCACTTGGGTTAGTTGATCCTCTTTCTTCCTCCCTCTCTGGTGAAAATTTTCCTATTATTAACCAGGAGTCTATTTCGATATAGAAATTGGCGATAGGAGAAGAGTCAATGAATGAAACAAATCTTGGGGGGAATGTCCTTAGCCTCTGGACATCGTGCTGGAGTTTATCCGCAAGCTTCTCAAGATGGGGGAAAAGTACCAACCACCCATGGGGATCCTCACTTGAAAACTCTGGTCATTACGTTGGGAAGAATGAGCATAGTTCTTTCTCTATTTTAAGCTTTTTAAAAAATGAAGCAGATTGTTTGCTTAATAGATTTTCTGCTTAATGGTTGCGCTTACCACTGCTTCATTGCTATTTTTCGTCTCGCTTGCTTATATCTTGCTACTACTTTGTGCTTTTTCCATCTCGCTTGCTTATAACCATTTCATTTATGCTTCATGCTAGTCATTCACATCACACTGCTTCCATTTTGCAGTAAACCTCTAGAGAAACACGCTGCTAGGAGTGATCTTCGCTTGGGGGTCGTTCCCATCATAATGTAGTAGTCTTTTCTAGAACGATATTAGTCTTTGTTATTTCCCATTCTCATAAATACATGATAATAGGCTACTGAGCTCAGTATTTGTTATTTCTCGTGCTTGTTAATACATCAAAATAGGTTACTGAGTATACTTTTATCTCTTTTTCAGATTTGTAAAATCTATACGAAAAAGGAACTCTTTGAGTCTCCTTTAAGATCTTTTCAGACTCCCTAAACACGAAAATATTGTCAAGTGAGATTGCTTCCTTTCACACTCATTTAAAATGTTTGAAAGGGTGTCTTTCGAGTGGTAGTTTATCTCTTTTTTGGCCTCGTGAGAATAATTATGAAAAAGGAATACTCTAGTCAAGCATGACTAGAAGAGTTCTCCCTTGTATTGTTTTACACTTTTTTCGGGCTTGGGAGTCTAAATTTACGAAAAATTCACCCACAGAGTCATCTTTAAGTTATTTCCAGACTCTCTAAACGTGAAAAACCACCGATTTTACCTTCTTTAGGCTCGTAAAATTATGCATTGAAGGACCTACATGGATCCAATCTCTAGGACCCGTACATGACATAACCACTCCTTCATTCAGGTTTGTTAAACATATGTCGAGGGACTCATCAAAGATGAGCTATACCGAGCATATGTTATCCTCCTCAAGCTCCTTAAAAAACAAAGTGGTACTCACCAATCATGGTGGGGGGGGAATTGAAAGAAGTGGGTCAAGTTGTTTGGAATCCATTATGGTAGTTATTGTTGTCTCCCTTTAACATAGCACATGTTTGCATCTCATCTTATAGTTGGGTAATATTATTGTCTTTGAGTCATACCAATTACATGTGTCATTATACTCTTTCATTCCAGTCGAAGAGTGCAATATTCTCCAGAGTAGTCATCGCCACGTTTAAGGAATTCATCCACCAGTTTCTAGAGGTATACTTGGATGACTGGACAGTCTATAGTTTGTTGAAAGAACATGTATAATTCTTACGAATAATGTTAGAAATATGCAGACAGTGCCATATATCTCAGAACATAAAAAAATGTATATTCGGAACACCATTTGAGATACTATTGGGCCATATAGTATGCAAACAAGGTTTACTAGTAGATCCTTTCAAAGATTGCAGTAATTGTTAACTTGCCACCACCAAAAACAGTCTGTCAGATAAAGGAGAATTTGGGACACATATGATAATACATAAATTTTATCAAACGATACATGCAGATTACCGCGCCAATGAAAAAATTGTTAAGAAAATATACAAAGTTTCAGTGGAACAACGATTGTCAACACGGTCTGGATACGTTGAAAGAGAAGATGGTTACCGCACCAATACTAGTATTTCCAGACCGGGAGAATACATTCCACGTACATATAGATGCATCAACCATAACACTTGGAGCTATCTTGGCGCAGCTAGGAGTAGGGGATTTGGATCACCCTATAGCATTTGCGAGTAGGAAGTTGTTAGAATCCAAGCAGAACTATAACACTACAAAGAGAGAAGGCCTAGCTATGGTCTACGCACTGCAGAAGTTTAGACATTAATTATTGGGGAAACACTTCAAGATGTTCATAGATCACTCAACCCTTAAATACCTAGTCAACAAGGCAGTATTGGGGGGGATAATCTATCGATGGTTAATACTGTTTCAAGAATTTGATTTTGAAATAATAGTCAAGCCAAGAAAATTGAATGCAGGACCTGACCACCTATCAAGGGTCACAAATGGAGAAGAACCTACGAAGTTAGAGGACAACTTCCCGGATGCACAATTATTTTTAGTCCAGATCGCTGATGAATACTTTGCAGATATCATTCAGTACTCGAGTACAGGTACTGCGCCAAAGGAATATAAAACCACACAGAAGAAAAACCTGGTAGTCCGAGCTCCAGACTATCAACTGATTGTAGGAAACTTATACAAAATGGACACGGATAACATCTTGTGAAGTTATGTGTTAGAACATGAAAGACCAAGAGTTTTAACAAAATCCCATGAGGGAATAGCAGGAGGACATTACGCGGGAAAATATACTATACAGAAGGTATTACGCGCAGGACTATGGTGGCCGACCATTCGTAGAGACTTGAAGGAGTACTGCTAGAAATGCGACGTCTGTCAAAGGGTTGGTAAACCCAATAGAAGGGATGAGATGCCATTACAACCATAGATAACATTGCAGGCATTCGATAAATGGGAAATAGACTTTTTGGGACCAATCAACCCACCAACAAAAAGAACAGAAGCAAGGTACATTATCACCACAACATAATACTTGACAAGATGGGTGGAAGCAACACCAGTGAAGGATTGTAGCGCAGAAACACCAACACACTTTCTATTTGAACAAGTAATAACTAGATTTGGATGCCAAGAGTTTTGATGAGCGACCAAGGCATGCACTTCATTAACAACACTATCAACGCTATGACTAAAGAGTTTGAATTCCATCATCATAAGAGCACACCATATCACCCATAGGAAAATGGAACAATAGAAGAATTTAACAAAATCTTGGAGAATGCACTGACAAAGATCTGTAATGTCAACATGGATGATTGGGACCTCAAAATACCAGTGGTGTTGTGGGTCTGCATGACTACATGCAAAAAGTTGACAGGGCACATGCCATTTAAACTAGTATATGGCCAAGAAGTAGTGGTTCCATTAGAATTTCTAGTACCAAGCTTGCATGTAGCAGCAATTACACAGATGACAGAATGAGGCATAGTACATGAGAGACTAAATTAGTTGATGACCATGGAAGAAGATCGGATCCTAGCAGGGTTCCACCAACAAGTTCAGAAAGAAAGGGATAAAGCTTGGCATGACAGACACATCAAGAAGAAAAATTTCAAGGAAGGAGATTTAGTATTGATGTATGACAACAAATCCTTTCAGCACCCAGGAAAGCTCAGAATGCATTGGTTAGGATCATACGAAGTCAAAACTATCGCAGATGGAGGAGTTGTACAGTTGAAAGACTTAGCAGACACAGAACTTAGAGGGATGATAAACGGGAGCCGACTGAAGTTGTACAAGGACAATCGACCACCCACCGCGCAGTTAAAAAAAAAAAAAAAAGAGCATATTAAATAGTACCAACATAGGCATAGTGCGCCAAAAGAAGGAGCATGCACACTGAGGAATAAAAATTCGATGAGGACAAGGCCAACAACCAGGTCACGATGAAAGCAAGCGGGAAATGAAAAGATGGAAAAAGTAATACGAAACGACAAAGTTATGCGGAATTGAATGTTAGAAAGGACCAACAAGACACCGCATTAATCATGCCAACTGGAGATGGTAAGGGAGAGTAATGGAAAGTACGAAGGAATCATAGGTTCATTGAATCTGTTAGAAAGGTAAGGTCTTCAAAATTTTTCATATGACTCCCATACAAAACACAGATGTGGGAGAAAACAATTCATTGCGAGTTTGGAGAAGAAACAAAGAGAGAGAGTGCATACAAATCATAAAGCAAAGTTCACAGATATTGCAGAAGCTACGAAGCATAACAAGTGGTCGACATTCACCACTATGGCACCACAAAAACAAGCAAAGCTGACCCAGACCACACGACACTCCATAATTAGAACCAGGGCATAGGTACAATCGCAGGAAAGCGAACAACAACTGTTGGAGTTCGTCAATTTTGATGAAACCCCCTCACCAAATACAACACTGATAAACCCAATAGCCGTGGTAGAAGAAATCCAACAACCATCACCTGAGGGCACGAATGTGGATATGTCGACAGAAGAACAGGAGCAACAGAACCAGGGCACAAGAACACTGATCGACGCGCAACCAGAGAACCTTGAAACAACTCCAAGAGTCAATGGGATGTCTACAAATATAGCAGTAGTAGTCGAGCCAGACGAATCCCAAACAACCGTGTCAAACCACCCACCGGAAGGAACAGTGGAAGATGTCACAGGCTGGCCATAATGGTTTTCTGAAGTACGACTAACAGAGGTTGGAACCTCGAGCCAACCACTACTGAAGAAAGACAAGCAACATGTACCTAGGTCACCTTGCAAGCAACCTGTCGTAGCCCTTGTTTTGATGCGTATACCAGATGGGGTACAGGTGAAATCAGACTTGTTGGGTCATATCGAGAAGCTAAAATACTCATACCACGATGTAACAAACACATAAAAGTTCCTGGAATTCGCAAAGAGAGTATACTTCCAAACTGTGGGAGTGAATGTTATTGGGGAACCGATTGATCAACCACTCTAGTGGGAAACACGATTGGAGAAAACGGGGATTTTAGGTTTGTTGGATATACCACACTTTGGTAGAGGACAGTACGCAAACAGTTGCATCAAACAACTGATGGCAGTCACCCATGGTGGGGATATATGGTTGGACAAGCTCGTCTCGATAGATGTAGAGATCATTGCACATATTACAGGGTTGCCATCTTGTGGAATGGATCCCTCACAATTTATCGATGATAAGATAAAGGAGAAAGCACTCACGGAGGATATGAATAAGAAATACAACACTGGTAGGGGGACGCGAGGAATCATCATCAAGAGGATCAATGATGTCGCGACAAAAATGGCCGAAAAAATCTTGGCCTGCAAACTGCTGAGAAAATGTTGCAAGGAGGAAGTTCTAGCTGGGGTTTTCGAAGTTGTAGCACAATGTGTCGAGGGCACCACAGTTAGATGGGCACCTTATCTATTGAATTTGTTCCTGAATGTCTGCAAGGATGCGCAGGATCTAGGAACCAAATTTCACTACTCATGGCTGCTCATGTTGATAACTATCATGGGATGGAAGGAACCGAATTACACATTCTTCACCACCATACCCAAGTCAAATTGTGGAGCGAGGTATTTATCACTTGGCATTGCATCAGATGCCAAGCACAAGAAGATGAACATAGTTGTATTTGAAGGATATCTTCATGACTTTCAAGAGGCCATCTCCAACATGTGGAGAATAACACCACATACTGTTACACAGTATCGAGACATCATCAACTTCAAGGCCACGTGACATGTGATGTGGATATAGGAGCGAAAGGACCCCAATAAGCAGTGGATTCAAATGTGCTACTATAAGTAGTGGCTACAAATGCGTGAAAAGTAGAGTAAAATTTTCTTGTAGGTTATGCAAAGGAAGTCATCAAACTCACCTTTTCCCTCCTATGGATGAAGCCTCAAAATTGTTGGAATAAATAATTGTTTCCCAGCCACAACTTCCAACTGCTTATTGAGCTCTCTCCCAACCCACCATTGGTTGCTAAAGTGATCGATCCAATTCCATCATCGGTCAATCCCACTCCTCCCTTGAAGAGTGAAGCTAAAGTGGTCAATCTAGTTCCCTCATCGGTCGATCCCACTCTTCCTGTGAAGAGTGAAATCCAAGTGGTCGACCCGAGTCCATAATTGGTCGATCCCGCTCTCCCCTTAGAGAGTGACATTTTCCAAGTGATCGATCCAATCCCATCATTGGTCGATCCCATTCTCCCATTAGAGAGTGAAGTCGATATCGCTCATGTTTTTCCTCTTAATACCAATTCTATTCTACAAGGGGAAATTTCTCCTCCTATTGTTGAACCCCCTCCAAGAATGAGGTAATTTGTTTCGATTGGCACGGGCTAACTGGACCTCATCTTCCTTCCTACATAGCTTTCCAAATCATTGTTAAGGTTTGTGGTAGGGGAGTGTCCCTCAAAATATCATAGATGAAGGTGATTCTGTTATTATTTTATGCTCAACTTATTGACAAGATTTGTGTTGTCCTCAACTTGTGTCTGTCACCCATAATCTATTAGCTTTTAACAAACGAATCACTCAACCTTTAGGGACCCTTCCTCAATTACCCATTACTTTAGGATGGAAAAACATCTATATTGACGTTATGGTAGTCCATGACCCCTTGGATCTTACTTTTCTCCTTGGGCGAGATTATGTCTACGCCATGAAAGCTATCGTGTTCTCTCTCTTTTGAGTGATATCTTTCCCTCATAATGGAAAAATTATGCCTATTGATAAAATTTTGTTTGTTGACCCTCATTTGAATGCCAACTACTCGCCTTCCCTAAATGGTCCTTATGTGCAAGTGGTATCACCCCCACCATAGGTCAATTATGTGGCAACATGTCCCATGCGTTCATCTCTGGATGAGGCTTATTTTGACTTAGATCTAGTAATTGACATTTTGATCTCTTCAATAGGGCTATTAGAGTATGATATCCTTACCCCTTTTGTGGCCCTCAGTATGTATTCCTTCTAGAGCATTGTTCTTCCATCCAATGAAGATCTTTGGGAAGGCATGATTGAGGTATGTCCCTTGACATGTATTACTTCCAGAGAATTGTCCTCTTGGAAGCCATGATCAAGAAGAGGTAACAAACATAGTTTTAAGTTTAGGTTCCAAGCTCATTAAAAAATGAAACTAGAGTTAAGAAAAGTTCCCATTTATGTGTTAAGCTCGTTAAAAAATGAAACAAAGGTATGGGAATCGAACCCAGAGGTTATGATCATAGTTCGTTTCCCGTGTCAAGCTCGTTAAAAAAGAAACAACCACCTCTCCCTTTGAGTCAGGTCTTTCACTAGAAAATGTACTTGAACCTTCATTTCATCCACCTGGGTCAGTTGATCCTCTTTCTTCCTCCCTCTCTGGTGAACATTTTCCTATTAGTAACCAAGAGTCTATTACGATATAGAAATTGGCGATAGCAGAAGAGTCAATGAATGGAACGAATCTTGGGGGGAATGTCCCTAGCCTCTGGACATCATGTTGGAGTTTATCCACTAGCTTCTCAAGATGGGAGAAAAGTGCCAACCACCCATGGGTATCCTCACATGAAAACTTTGGAAATTACGTTGGGAAGAACGAGCATAGTTCTTTCTTTATTTCAAGCTTGTTAAAAAATGAAGCATATTGTTTGCTTAATATATTGTTTGCTTAATGGTTGCGCTTACAACTACTTCACTACTATTTTTTGTCTCGCTTGCTTATAGATTGATACTACTTTGTGTTTTTTCCATCTCGCTTGCTTATATCCATTTCATTTATGCTTCACACTATTCATTCGCATCACACTGCTTCCATTTTGCAGTAAACCTCTAGAGAAACATGCTGCTAGGAGTGATCTTCCCTTGGGGGTCGTTCCCAATGTAGAAGTATTTTCTAGAACGATATTAGTCTTTGTTCTTTCTCGTGCTCATAAATACATGACAATAGGTTACCGAGCTCATTCTTTGTTATTTCTCGTGCTCTTTAATACATGAAAATAGGTTACTGAGTATACTTTTATCTCTTTTTCGGATTCATAAAAGCTATACGTAAAAGGAACTCTTTGAGTCTCCTTTAAGCTCTTTTCAGACTCCCTAAACATTAAAATATTGTCGAGTGAGCTTGCTTCCTTTCACACTCATTTAAAAGGTTTGAAAGGGTGTCTTTTGAGTGGTAGTTTATCTTTTTTTTGGCCTCATGAGACTAATTATGAAAAAGGAATACTCTAGTCAAGCATGACTATAAGAGTTCTCCCTCGTATTGTTTTACACTTTTTTTCGGGCTTGGGAGTCTAAATTTATGAAAAATTCACCCACAGAGTCATCTTTAAGTTATTTTCAGACTCTCTAAACATGAAAAACCACCGAGTTTACCTTATTTAGGCTCGTAAATTTATGCATTGAAGGACCTACATGGATCCAATATCTAGGACCCATACATGACATAACCACTCCTTCTTCAAGTTCATTAAACATATGTCGAGGGATTCATCAAATATGAGCTATACCAAGCATATGTTATCCTCCTCAAGCTCATTAAAACAAAGTGGTACTCACCAATCATGGTGGGGGGGAAATTGAAAGAAGTGGGTCAAGTTGTTTGGAATCCATTATGGCAATTATTGTTGTCACCCTTTAACATAGCACCTGTTTGTGTCTCGTCTTACAGTTGGGTAATCTTCTTGTCTTTGATTCATACCAATTCCATGTGTCATTATACTCTTTCATTTCAGTTGAAGATTGCTCTTATTGTCATCACATTATGTTCTTGGTACTCATCAAGTCAATGTTGCCAATTATTTTTTCGTGCCTCACAATGTTCAAGGGAAGTTTCATTTCAAACCAACCATCTGTAGTATTACCTATTTCCATTCATGTGTTAGTCCATACTCATTTAATCCACTATCTCACATCACTTTCCTATGTCAATTTCATGTTGATGATGAGGGATACATCATGGCCCTCCTTCAACGATTCTATTCATGTCGACTTCAATACATTATCCAGGAATTAGAATTAGAAACCAATTAATACCTTGGGACTTACATGCCTCAATGACAGGCCTCCTCTCTTCCGAAAGTAGGTTTACACCATTAACCTCTAATCCAATGATTCCATGAACATTTGACGTCAACTCATTTATTCACATTCGTTGGAATGTAATAAAGGTACCTTGGGAATCATTGTCATAATTGGTGATTCCCCTCGCACTTGTTAATGATATACCTCAATGACCAGTAATCAAGTGGTTTCCACCATGTTCGACATCAAATCATCTATTCACATGGCTAGATTTGTGCCATTTCAGGATCAGGATGAAGACCCTGGGTTGGACGCTCACTCTATTATGTGATTTTCCTAGAATGCGATAGAGATCGTTTGAACATGTAAAATATCCTAGTATAATATCCATGCTGGAAATATTACAGATAAATATATTGTCACATAGATCCACTTTGTATTTATCTGTGGCTATGTTTTGTCTTCTCGTAGCTCCACTATGTATTTTTTATGGATGGAATCAGTTCATGTCATGGAGGTATGGATCCACATTGTATCTCTAGTGGCCATATCCTTAGTCAATATTCTCATGGATCTGCGGTGTATTGGTTGGCGACCATGCTTTGAGTCAACTCGTATTCGGAGCATAGGTATGCTTGCCTCGGGAATGAAACATATATTTATACTGTTTGATGGTTGTTTGCATCTTCTATCAGGTTCTCCTACTCCAACACCCTTGAATTGAATAATTTGTAAGTGTTTTGTCCATTAGTTTCTCTTCTGACCTCACACTTTAGGGGGCATCTGTTACACATCAAAATTCCACACTCAAGTGTCACACCCTAAGTGTCGCAAGTGTTGCAAAGTGTCATATGCACCTTACTAAGTGTTGCATGCACTTTGTCAAGTATCGTATGCACATTACCAAGTTTTTCATGCACATTTCCAAGTGTCACAACTCGTTGACACCATGAAAGACATTTTCCATGATCCCTAAGCCATATTGGAGGAACAAACTCATCATTTCAAGGCCATAAACATGCTTTTCACTTGAAAAATCGACCATTTTTTGATCATTTATGAAGGGTGGCGCCCCTGTGGTCATGATGGGGGAGCAYCACTTCATAGGGTGGCACCCCCTTGGCCTTATTTAGGGAGYACCATTSGCACTCTGTCTCTAACTCAAGGGGAGCRCCAATTTGTTTAGAGGAAAATATGGCAAATCCCACCTTTTCCTAAGGGACAAATCTAAAGAGATGAGGTTGTTTTGGGTTGAATTATATMCTATGGCACTATCTTAGGATCAAATCCCAACTCATGGAKCCATATCCTTAACCAATTCCCTTATTGTCTCATGGTGGTTGAGCCTTCCAATCCTATAAATTGACGACATTTCCAAGGTGAAAGGGGGAATATTTTAGGTGTCAAACCTTTGATCCTGGGAGAAASTATCAACRTTTTGATCTCAAGATTTTAATGCAAGGCCTGGATGAGGAGAGCTTGGAGAAKATTTCAACGACATCAAMTTGATTTGTAAGTTCCTTCTTTTGGCTTTCCATTAATATTAAGTTGTCCTATTCCTTTMATTATGAATATTTATTGTAATGYCTATGCTTAAGTCAAATCAGGTATAGATAGATMTGTTTTATCTAATCACATAGAGTAGAAGAAATTATTTCTTTTTTGTTCATCRTAGSTCCTAACTCACACTAAGGAGCTTGGAGMAGYGAGGACAAATGTCGAAACAAGATACATCACATTCTTTCTCTTTCTCATTTCRATTGGTTATGAACTAGATATATAAGGAAAGTAACAACCATTTGTTTTATTCTGCCTTTGGAYCAAAGAAGGGGTCTTGGTCCAAAKGGGAGWTGAATCTGTTSGCAGGGTAATATTTCTCATAACAATATATACTCTTCAGCTTGAAAGACTGTAGAACCAAATCCCTTTTGTTTTGGCTTCAAAGAGCAAGTAAGTAGTCTCATCAACACATCCTCATGMTCAACATTGATTTCTGAAGCATATTTCAAGAAATTTACAACATSGGGATAGATAAAAGAGGTTCACCGTCAAATTTTGGAAGATCTTCTAYCCATTCTACACAAAAATGATTTGGGTACCCAAGAATTTTMTTAAAATCAACAACACCATATTGYTCATGAAATTCTCATGGTGCCATTCTTCTTCACTTGAACATATGCAATTTGATATGAAATTTGAAAATATAGTATGATACCTCATACCAAAAATGTATGTGTGTGTGTGTGTGTGGAGTCACCAAGGTGAATCTTAAATGCATTTACAATGATTCTTGATTCACCCTACAAGCACATATCCATCAAAATATACACAGGGAAAATGGCTTCTTCCCTCAATGGAGTCACCRGATGAGTAATCTTAGATAATACTTTGATTTCTACTCATAAAAAGGTTGAAGCATAGACTTCATAAATCCAAGGAGAAAGACTCAATTCTCCCYGGAAATGGTGCCAAAAATGTTACCACAAAATCTAGCACCTTAGTGTGAAGCCTTCACAAGGCACCAAGACTAGTGGAACATAGRACGATGTCACCTCTATCACCTAGGAAAAAAATTCCCTCTTTTGGTGGAGATACAACACAAGGGAGACTCCCCTAGTAGCCTCCAAGAATCCCTAGGAAATAAACAATCAAGTTTAATCCCCCCTCGGGTAGCTAYTCAATCTACCACYAATAATATAATATATACAAGGTAAGGAGTAGGTGGTGAGTAAAARCAATTTTCCAGATTTGATGAGGTGAGGATATTGGTCAATCTAGGAGTTTTTCCAAGGCAAATTAAGGCTCAAGAGGATCCCAAAACACTACAAAAGAAGTAAAATCTAAAGGTTGTAAAACTTGGAAAAATATGTTAAATTATAKTAGGAAAATAAGTTCTTACAACAAYAATAAAATCATCTCTTTAACAAGTAATTAACCAATGAGACAATATGGCTAAATCATGCATTAAATTAAGGTTTTATTCATCAAAAAAATTAGAAATTATAGAGTCATATAACAACCCTAAAACCCTAGATGCCTAGCCATAGAAGGTTGTAATAATAGTTCAACAATGTATTTTAGAGTTTTAAACTTTTTATTAGGTCAACAACATGCACAAAAAGTCAAAACGTCTAGGTTCTTTATGGATGAAAGTAAAAACTAATCTAAACCTAAAACAATAAAAAGATAGTATAATTCAAAAATCAATGATTGAATATTGGGAGAGTGACTAGTGCCTACTATATTTTTGGGCATATGGGGTCAATTAAGGATTCCTTTAGAGAGAAGTGAGTGGATCTAGGGTGATATTTAGAGGTTGTTCACTACTAACCCTAGAAATTACTCCTATTATATCACTAGATCTTTATACAATTCAAGGGAAGGTTCTTCACTAGAAACCTTCCAAGAGCTTTAACAACAAGGGCTTGTTCAAGAAAAATCCAAGAGAATGCTCAACCGACACTATGGAAGCAAAATTACACTTAATAACAAGAGACACTTTCTCAAGAAATATTTCATACATCAAAATCCTAACAATGAATATCCATGAAGTAGCAAAGCATCCACTCCAAAAAGTCGCTCTAACTAGCCATCCATAACATTTTTCATGATAGAGAACATAGTAGTAGACAAATAGTGATGTATCTCCACAAGTAGCAATGATTTACAAATAATAAGTGCTTCTTTATTTATATGAGAGATATAACACCCTTCTCATTACAATAATAATATTCTCCTAGATTTTAGCCTAAAATAATATAAAATACCATTATATCTTTGCAAACCATAGAGATATGGTACAAAATACATAAACTATGAGAATGTTATGCCACCTATACAATAATATTCATGAAACATGAGTGAATGAGTCAAAGACCCAAAATATGCTCCCCAACTCAAGTAAACTCTCCTCAAGTGCCTAGTCATCCTCCTCAACATGTGGAATGACCTCCTCAAAAGCCTCAACGACCTCCAAAAGTGTGCCATGAGTGGTAAACAAATTGCAATAATCTTTTCACAATATATATTAAAAGCACCATAACTATGCCATTTTTTTTCAAATTTCTATCATGAACACTTTTTGGAAATCTTGTGGCCATTCTGCATCTAATGGCATTGATCTAGTGGAATTTTGGGTATCCTATCAAAAGATAATTTCTCCTAAAGCTAGTAGCCCTAAAAATAGATGCTAAAATCTCCTCAATATTTGTAATGGCCTATAAAAGAAGTAGGACGACCTTCGTCAAGCATGAAAGTGGCCTTCTCAATGTCCTCCAAAGGACCAAGGTGTCAATCAAGTATGTGGCTATGTGCAATCCATTATTCGAGGAGGGAATCATGTAATCCAATGCATTGTGAAGATTGAAAGCAAGGTACACAATTCAAACACAACATATAAAGTGAGTCATGTCAATAAAAAATCCATTAGATATATCTCATTAAGAATCCTATTCAAACTTCACACTAGCTTACAAAGTTATACAATTTTCCAAATTTAGGTATGGGAGGATCATTATTACCCACTATTAGGTGTTCCAACACCCAATATAAGAAGTATTTCCCAAGGAATGCATCAATAAGTATGTGCAATGGCATGTGGTATGGTTTCGGGTTTGGTTCATAGGTGGATGTCATTAACATGCAAGGTCACATAAGATATTCATCCACATGAGCGCCTTTGTAGAGGAAGAACTTATTTAATGAGGTACCCTTTCCTCAACACTATGTCTTTCCAAACCCCGATTTTCCTTTTTATTTATTTCTTTAACTTGTTTTGGCTTTTGAATTTCATTTTATAAGTCCTTTTGTTAGGTATTGTAACATACCCACTACCTAAATAATAAAAAATTTCGTTCTTCCTCAAGGAACAGAATCCCCGAAATCCTGCGGGGGTCTAGTGTGGGCTAGTTCTTCCCTGTTCACCTCCCTGTGATCATGGGTTAGGACCATAGGCCAAACAAACCAGGCGCCTTTCATAACTCATGACCTCGCGAGTTGTGAATCAAAGGCCCTCCAATATTCTTCACAAATCGCCGATACCCAAGATCATGAAATGGGTATAGCTTCCTTCTGTCAACGTCCTCTACGCATGACCGCCGGCTAGGCTAAACTCTAGCTCCTCTCGCTATTAGCCACTTACTGAGGTCAATGGTTGAACTCTCACGTTCTCGCTACTCGTGACTTCGTAAGTCTAAGTGTTGAGCTTTCATTCCCTTCTCCCACGAATCCCCGAGACACGAGGAGTCAACAGAGCATTGACTCCCTTCTCTAGGCGATGTGGGTCCACCCATCAATCACGCGGGCCCCACCTCGAAGTGTTGCCATGTGTTCTCTCGTGCTTGGCTCTCGGCACTTCACTACTCGTGACTTGGAGTGCCCAACCTTTGGGCTCTTACCTCGTGAACCTCCGAGGTAGCGAGATCCCTGGATCGCTGCCACCTATCCTCCTCGGTTGGACGGCTTGGATCCTCTCGTGACTTCGCCACTCGCGACTTGGAGCATCCAAACTTTGGGCTCTTACCTCGCGAACCTCCGAGGTAGCGAGATCCCTGGATCTCTGCCACCTGTACTCCTTGGATGGATGGCTTGGATCTTCTCGTGACTTCACCACTCGTGACTTGGAGCATGCAAACTTTGGGCTCTTACCTCGCGAACCTCAGAAGTAGCGAGATCCCTGGATCTCTGCCACCTGTCCTCCTCGGATGGACGGTCTTGATCCTCTCGTGGCTTCGCCACTCGTGACTTAGAGCATCCAAACTTTGGGCTCTNCGCCACTCGTGACTTGGAGCATCCAAACTTTGGGCTCTTACCTCGCGAACCTTCAAGGTAGCGAGATCCCTGGATCTCTGCCACTTGTCCTCCTCGAATGGACGGCTCGGATCCTCTCGTCCCTATTCACGAGGGCTTAACCCTCGTTTATCTCCCTATAGATCTAACGACTGTTAGGTTTCCTAGCTAAGATCTGACGGTTCAGATCGGTCTCGATGTCACGCCCTTTCCCACTGCTCTTTGGATGTGGAAAAATCAACGGTCCAAGTGCTCTCATGGTGCCTGGGGGTCTACGACTTAGATCTCCTCGCTATTCACGAAGATAGAGGAAAAAGGGTTAAGGCAATTAACGCCCTCGCTCATTCCTTCGATTTAACGATCGTGAATGACAACAGGTTCCTTGACAGGATCTCATCCGTTGATCCATACTTATCCTTACGCTGCTACTTTGGGATTTCAAGAGGGTCATTCCTCTTCGCCCAGGGTTGTTAAGACTTGTGCGTTCAAGTCCCTTTTCTGGGTCCTTTGTGAACCTTTCTAGGGAGGAAATCTCTGTGAAGAGATCTGTACCGGGTATCCCTGAGACAGGTAAGGGAAAGCAACTTCCTGAGAACGGGCTGGGAACCTAAATTAGTTCAATCTAGGCACAAATAAGATTGCTTTATCCACGCACGTCATGCATGATTTCCTTTGTTATGAACATATATCTATTCATTCTCATCAAACACTGCACAGACATTCTTACACAGAAATCATTCATAATTTGACAGTTCTATGATCATATACATACATACATCATTCTATAAATTTCAAGATACAATTATGTAAAACACTTATCCGAAAATAACACCAGAAATGGGGCAACTGCTGAGAGGGGTGCTCGTTTCCACCCAACCATAGGCGTAGCGACTCCCAAGGGATTTACCACTAGCCACCCCCGAGATGAGACCACGATGCTCTGAGACTGCGTCTCTCTGTCTGCTAGTGACCAGGAGCGAAGGTTGCAATCCTTCCTCTCTTCTATCACTCACTCTGCGTAATGCCAGAGTTCCCCTCGCGTCTGCCCCTCAATCGCTTATGCCATACACCTTATCCTCTCGCGAGGTTGCGTGTGGCACGATTACCCTCGTGTTGGTCAGTCATGATGGCTCTATGGACAGGCGGTTCACCTCCCCATCCCTCATCAAGCCATCAACCTACCAGCCTGCAAGGCATTGAATTTCAGGGCCAGCGAGCCACTTTTGGTTCTCCGGGCCAGTGGAGTCCAAATACGGTATTTTATTCTCGGTGGAAGTTGACGCCACCTTTTCAGGTGCCTTCCACTGCCATCGTGGTCTCTTTTTCTGCACATCCCCTCTCAGCAGTTCTGCAATAATTCAAAATATCATTCACATTCATTGACCTTTTCCTCAAGGTCCATTTACCTCACATGTTCATACTTATGAGTCTGCCATAGTCCTTGGCCAGTCCAGTTATATTTACAAACTGGGGGAAACAGGGTGTTACAGGTATGCATTCATTGCAAAAGACTCAGGGTGATGGATTCTTAGTGAGGGGGTAGAGCTCATGCTTCACTTTATTTATTGGTTTTTAGACTTTATTTTTCATGTTTGTTTCTTCGATTTGCATTTTTTATTAGGGATTTTTCTGTTTCTATATCATTTTTTATATAAAGTTGCATCAACCTGAGCATTGAAGCCCCTTCTTCTCATGGGATTATGAAGCACGAGCCTTTTTAGGATACATGTAAAAACTAATCCAAAATAAAGGACAATGGATAAAGGATATATGGAATATTTTATGTATGGTAATGATATGGACACATTACCCTTATTAGCCCCCCCCAATAGAACAACTTTTCCCAAGAGTGACAACACTTTACTGGGAGACGATGATGGCCACCAATGTGAAACAAGGCAAAAAGTATAAATTCAAAGAATCATGATTCGTAATCCAATTCAATCCATAATCACCATTTTCATACCCAAAACATTGACATTATCACTCGATAAGAAGTATCAGAACAATGAACCTTAGTGTGTAAAGAACCATGTCATATGATGTGAGTGAGATGAGCATGTGATGAAAGGCATATATGGGAAACTGTCTGTGGAGAGTCTAGAATATTATCCCTATTTTTATTATGAACATTTTTTGTAAATCCAATGGCCATTCTGCATCTAACGATATTAATTTGGTGGAATTCCAAGTATTTTTTGAAGAGATAATTGCTCCTAAATTTGGTCGCCCTCAAACTAGGTGCTAAAATATCCTCAAGGGATGCAATAGACTATAAAATAAGTGGGGAGACCTCCAAAAAGAATGCAAGTGGCCTCCTCAATGTCCTCCAAAGGATCAAGGTGTCAATCAAGTATGTGGCTATGTATAATCTATCATCTGAGGAGGGGCTCATGTAGTCCAATGCACCATGGAGACCGAAATCAAGGTACACAATTCAAACACAAGATATAAAGTGAGTCATGTCAATGCAAAAACTATTAGATAGATCTCATTAAGTGTACTCTTCAAACTTCACACTATCATACAAATTTATACAATTTGCCAAGTTTAGGTATGGGAGGATCATTATTACCCCCTATTAGGTGTGCTAGTACCCAATATAAGAAGTATGTCCCAAGAAACCCATAAATATAAGTATGTCCAATGACATGTGGTATGGTTTTGGGTTTCCTTCATAGGTGGATAGCATACACATGGAAGGTCGCATAAGATATTCATCCACATGAGTACCTTTGTAGAGGGAGTGCTTATGCAATGATGTACCCTTTCCTTGATACTATGTCTTTCCAAACCCCTCTTTGCCTTTTTTTTTATTGTTTCAACCTTTTTTGGATTTTGAATTTCATTTTCTAATTCCTTTGGTTAGGTATGCATTCATTACATAGGACTTGAGGTGATGGCCTCTTGGTGAGGGGGTAGAGCTCATGCTTCACTTTATTTCTTGTTTTTTAGACTTTGTTTTTCTTGTTTTGCATTTATTTCTTTGCCTTGCATTTTGGATTAGGGCCTTTTCTCTTTCTATATCATTTTTTAATATAAAGTTGCATCAACCTTGGGCATTCAAGCCCCTTCTTCTCTTGAGATTATGAAGAACAAACGTTTTTTGGACACTTGTAACAACCAACCAAAAAGAAAGGACAATGGAGAAAGGATAGATGGAATTTGTTATGCATGGTAAGGAATATGGACACTTTACCCATATTAAGCCCCCCAAATAGTACAAATTTTATCAAGAGTGACAACACTTAACTAGGAGACGATGATGACCACCAAGGTGAAACAAGGAAAAAAATACAAACTCAAAGCATCATGATTCATAACCCAATTCAACCCATGATCACCATTTTCATGCCCATAAAATAGACATTATCACTCTATATGAAGTATCAAAACAATGCACCTCAATGTGTAATGCACCATGTCATTTGATGTGAGCGAGGTGAGCACGTAATGTAAGGCATATATGGAAAAATATATGTGGAGAGTCTGGAATGTCATCATAGGAACTACTGTATGGAATGTGGATCATGGAGAAAAAATCTCCTCTATTTACCCCTATAAGTGAGTGGGTAACAAATTCTAAAAGCTTGATGTCATATTCAAAATTTGAAAAATGACCCAAAAAAAATAAATATTGGACAATTTCACAGTATTGAAGATAACTTGGCCTATGGCCCCCATATCCTATGTTATCATACCAATAAGTAAAGAACATATAGATTAGAACCTCAAATGGAGAGGTGAACTAAATAAAATGTGTACTAATCTTCATCATCTGTAAGGGAGATGAGGCGTTGATTATTAAGTCTAGCTTGGTTCTCTTTAGAATCTCCTATATACCTTGGTTCCTCGTAGTATTTTAATCCTTGTTTCGATCCTTGGATAACATTTAGAAGGAAATAATACATGTCATTGAGTTGGTGCAATTATTCCAAGATGGTGTTCGAGATAGGTTTGGTTTTCTTGGAGACCATGTTCATATGGAAGGATTTCATTCTTTTGTGTGCCAATATAGGTTGAGAGTTAGTGATTGTCTATTATTTTTTCTCCTTCAGAACCCCATGTTTAGGACAATGGGTTCGATTAATTCATTATTAATTTGCTTGTTTTGGGTGACAACCATTATAGCCCAAACTTTATCCTCCAACCTTTCCAAGTTTTGGATTGTGGCAACCTTTTCCTACCAACAAACCCATAGACTATGGAAAATTATTATTAGTTGTGGCCCTTGGAGAAATTCCTTTTGGGAATTATCCCCATGATCTCTATGTTTGGAATTCTTGCTTCAATCTTTGTGTCTAGGCAAGTCTATCCCTATCTCTTCCTCTCTTTCCTTCTTTATATTGTTTTGGATTTGTAGACCATGAAAAGTACTCTATGTCATGGCCCAAATTTTAATAAATCTAGATACATAAATAAACACCACAATTCACAACCAATAACTAGTAAAAATAAGGATACACGACTCAAGATTACAAAATTTATAAGAAGGAGCGTGTGGTGAGTAACTTACCTGAAAGATGAAGGAATCAAATTACTTACAATTCCATGAATCTCAAACTGTGGCACTCCAATCCTTGATCTAGTATGCCACAACAAAGTGTGGGGGGTGGATCTCCTCCCAACCAACCCCTTAGTCATCACAACTAAGATCCCCCAAGCTCTCAATCCACTACTACGCAAACTCTTCTTAGCCTTATCCTCAAATTGCAAAAGAAAAGGATATATCCCCCCTTTCTCCTTCTTATTCTTCCTTTCATATAATCCATCCATGATAAAGAAATTGAACCCTAGGATCCACTTGTCATTATGTAATTATTTCTTTCCCTCACTTTTTATTTTCCCATAAATTTATCTTAATTGTAGTGTTTTTCCACAAATTACCTTTACTCATTTTACCCCTTTCTTTTATTAAACAAATATTTGTTTTTAAGTACTTATTATGATTCCTTTATGATAATTAGTATACTTCTTTATTATTATTATTTGTTTAGTTAATAATAATAGTACTTATTATGATCCCTTTATGATAATTAGTATACTTCTTTATTATTATTATTTGTTTAGTTAATAATAATAGTACTTATTATAGCTCGCAGGGGTGCGGTCTAGTGGCCAGCGGATGTGTTGTTAAGGCATTCATGTTGCTAAGCGAGTCACGAGTTCAAACCTCATCTTATCTGGAGGCTAGGCTTGTGGGCGGTGTGGTTCTCCCTAGGGGTTATAAGGCATTCGACAGGGATTCGACCTCGTTTCACGCAGTATCCAGATATCGTCGTAGTTACCGATTCCCCTAGATACAAAAAAAAATAAAAATAGTACTTATTATGATCCCGTTAAGAAACTTCATCCTGAAGTTAACTTTTGCATCTTCCACATCACCCTTTGTTGAACTAGTATAAGGCCATTGGACACAACAAGAATAGAATGCTCCCAGGAAGCGCGAGCAACATTATAACAATTATTTCCAACTTTTGAAACCAATATTTAGGCTTCTTGGTCTATCAAGGCTCTAATGCATGAGACCTCATCTTGGCCTATCATGACTCTAAGGCATGAGACCTCATCTTGGTCTATTAAGGATCTAAGGCACAAGACCTCATCTTAGTCTATCAATGATCTAAGGAACCACACCTCATCTTGGTCTATCGGGGATCTAAGGTACTAGACTAAGGCATCTTAGTCTATCAGGGATGCAAGTCATTAGACCAAGCCATCTTAGCCTAACATGGCTCTAAGATACCAAACCAAGGAATCTAAATCTATCTGGTCTCTAAGGCACCCAACCAAGGCATATCAAAAGGATAAAACAAAAATCCCTCCTTGTACTCCCTCATGTACATATCCCTAGGCATTGAAGTCTAATCCCACAACTCCACCGGTGAGAAACACTCTAGCCATTCTCTGGACTTCGACATCACAACTCCAATGCAAGGCATAAGAATTGCTAGCATAAATAGTTGATTGAGTTGTTCCCAACCCATAAGGTGTTACTTGTAAATGTTCTCTTTTGTGGTTATGGCTCCCACTAGATCATCATTTAAACAATCCCTCTCAGTCATCGATGGATTTCCTGGAAATCAACACCTCACAACATGCAACCAATGCATTAGTTTCAATCATAATATCCACATCTTATAGAAAGAATCCACATGCTAACTCTTGCATGTCATCGTGAGAATACAACCTCATTGTTATCACCACATGCTCATGCATGTCATCATAAAACATCTTATCATAAAATATTTTCATGCAATTACATGATTTCAACACATCAAGAGATACTATCATAAGAAATATAACCTTAACACAACTTTATCAAAGACATATCCTTTCATTGACATAGTTAAATGGAATCACATAACATCATATGTAAACACCATAGGCTCTTAAGATAGCATAATATCATGAGCATAATAATTATCTCAACATATTCTTATCATGATCCATAAACAAAATCAAGCCACTAGCTTGGATGATTATATATACAAGGAATACGATTTATCACATCTAATACAATAATCATCATTAAAACTTCCATCCTACACGGATCTACTTGGTTAAGTTCATCAACCCAAGATAACTCTCAAAGGGTCATCAATACTATGAGTACCATGTGATAATCCAGATACAAATTGTTTTCCAATAATACTTTCCTCTACTTTCCACAAGAAGGTTGACAATTTACTAGGTAGGTATTGTCACTCTATTAGTATGCTCATGTTTCCCTATATTTTCCTTATTTGATTACACCATTAACTGCCAAGTAAGCCCCAAATTATAGATCCACAATCTCTAAGCATGTATTATTTCCCACACGATGACATTTGGTGAAATTCAACATAAGTTATTACTAGCCTTACTAGCATAATTTAAATCACCATTCATGTTGCTTCCACTAGATAACATCCTAAGGTAGGTGACAACACTAAAACATGTCATTTAAAAGGACAATTATCTTAAGGTTTCACTTAATTATCAAACATGGGGTTCGTCTTGAACTTGTGAGACACAAATTTTGTATGTACAGAATCAAGAGCTTGGAGATTGACTGGTTTGTAACTCGAATAACAATCTACTCTATTCAAGATAAATCTTTGAAATCATTGAACTGAAAAACCAAATGCAAAGAGAACTACTTTGATTGTATCTTGGTCTGACTGGTGGCTGATTCTAGTTTTGGGTTACAAAGGTTCCCTTACTTACTCTGGTAGTGAGACACAAAATATACAACCATTTCATTCCAATTAAAATTAACTTCATTCAAATGCACACTTGAAATTCTATTAAAATAATCTAGTAGCTACCAACAACAATAGGCCTGTATAAATAAGAATGCTTAAAAACATAGTATAAAAGGTGAAATATAAACAAGGACGCAATTTAAACCAAGTGTGGAAATACACAACATATAAACAGAGAAAAACAAAGTTTTGTGAAGTAAATAAATAAAGACAAGAAATATACACATAAAATAATAACTGAATACCTCCTTGAAGCAAGCCCAACTCCAAACAGGTTCAACAAAAAGGAAAATGAAGCTACGTCACTTACAATTCGCTCATAACATGAAATGAAACTATATATATATATATATATAACAAAAAATTGAAAGTTTTGTGCACAAAGTATATAACAATCCTCTAATTAATCTCTTATCTCCCAAACACAAGAATGGAATTGAGTTTATATAGCTATAGATAGGAATCTACCCATAACAATATGTATTTACAAAAATCCCTAAATCTATGGACATATTATTGTTGTTCATTAAACATATGATGTGTTTCACAGAGAAATGTATAGTCCAAAGATATCAAAATACCAATATCCCATGAATTCCAAGGTAGAGATTTGTGGCTATGGGTAAATGCACTCAAACTGCCCCTTGATTCACTCCATTTCTTTATCCATATGTGCATTGGATGAATTCAACTTGCTTCCTTTTCATTCTAGCCTTCTCCAATCCTTTGAGGAATCACCACCTCTTTATTACAACCTTGGATTAATTGCAACATGTGATATGCTTGGTCATTCTTAGAGTTTATGGTTAACAATTTTTAATGAAGTTTATAATATAAACATAAACTTCTAATGGTTAACTCATAATGGTTATAATGGTTAACTCATACTTCTATCCTAATTTTATAATATAAACATGAAAACATGAGAAATACAATCCATATTTACCATTGTACAAATCATGGCTAGGACAGGTGGAGAATGTTATATATG
Organism: Picea sitchensis; assembly: GCA_010110895.2. NCBI lineage: Eukaryota > Viridiplantae > Streptophyta > Pinopsida > Pinales > Pinaceae > Picea > Picea sitchensis. Next base: position 4,745 of record SNQJ01S0056409.1, on the reverse strand, counting down.
AGGGTCATATTTGGCTTTATTAGACTTAAACATCATCAGAATAGAGACAAAAATGTATCATTTCACAGTCCCATCAGTAGGAGACTATTTCCTTTACACTAAATTGTTTCTCCTTTTCTGCTTATGGAATTTCATAATTCTTGACTTGTCTACTAACACTTGTTATTCAAAATGTAGGTTGACCATTGAGATATATTGTTGTTTTGAACTCCTTAATTCATTTGTTGATCAAAAAAATTATGTACTCTCTTTGTTAACTCATTACTCACACACTCTCACATATCAAGCTAAGTCATCATAATTCTTACCCCCCTCTTTAAGAGGCGATGTCCTCGGAGCAACAACAACCAAATAACATTTTATGAATTTTTGTATGAGAAGGAAAATTCAACCATGCCATCAATCTTCAAATGCACCTTTATTGAAATGGAAATCATGTTTCTTCAATCCGAGCATCAAATTTGGCCAATACGAAATTGAATATTTGTCTTTTAAATGACTATCAATTTGATGTCCTTAGTTTACAGTTCTAAAAACTCAAGTTTTTAAGCAAAGGAACATAGAATGAATCGTGATTTTATTTGCGCAATGTTTGGCATCGTCCTCTAGATTTAAAATTCAACCTTCCGCCTCATTATAAATCTTCAATACAACTTCAAGGATTATATGTAAAGAGCATTAAAAAAATGGTGAAACAAAACAATCAATCAGGCATAAAACTTCCATGATCTTAGAG
>SNQJ01S0056408.1:46970-57833 GCA_010110895.2 Picea sitchensis | reverse complement strand
AAGGTCGCTATTGAGACATCTTGGAGTGTCACTCCCATAGCAACCACGTCGGAGATGATACCTCTTAACATCGCTCTTCCCACGTTTTAGATGTCTCTTTTGCCACCTTAAGAACGTCTCTTTTTCCACCTTTGAAACGTCTCTCTTGCCATGTATGCAACGTCTCACTTGCCACATTTGCAACGTCTCACTTGCCATGTTTGCAACGTCTCACTTGCCACGTTTGAAACGTCGGTCTTGCCATGTCTGAAACGTCTCTCTTGCCACGTTTGCAACGTCTCAATTGCCACGTTTGAAACGTCGGTCTTGCCACATTTGCAACGTCTCACTTGCCATGTTTGAAACGTCGGTCTTGCCATGTTTGAAATGTCGGTCTTTCCATGTTTGAAACGTCGCAATACAGACGAAAACTAGGTCGTCAGAAAACCGACGTCATGTGAAACGACGTTTGAGGGGGTCCGAGGTTTGTCGGTCTTCCGACAATAGAAAGTGGCCATTGCGTTGAACACGCCATCAAAATTTGACCCAAATGCAGTAGTGAGTGCCATGTGTCAATATATGAACATGCAAATATGATGTTTGTTTTTAGTGGAAAATCATTATGTCATTCCTTCCATCATTCTTACCATTTCTTGGGGAGGGTGAGAATAAAATCAATTGTAACCTTATAAATCCTTGGTGTTTTGGGTTTGAGGAAGTAGGTTGTCATGCTTATGAATCATTCTCCTTGAGTGAGATAATTGTTGGGAATAGGTTTCCCCTTGTACCGACCTAGAGGGTGTCCGTAACTCTTTGAGAGAAGTCCTGTGTTACAAGTACCACAAATCTTAAAGACTTCTAGGACAACCTGTTTCCGATGTTGTATAAGGGAAGTGGTATAATCGAAGGACTGTGGATCAGTGAAGGGGTACAATTAATGGGGTGGGATATGTTGTGGGGAATGATAGGTTGTGAGGAGAAACTATTGCTGGAGTTGGTGGCATTGGCCTTGTCCCGAGGTGTTTTTTGTTGGACCTTATTTTGGATTAGGTATCCTTTTCTCTGGTAAAGTCATATCCCCAAATCGGGGGTGACCTTCTATCGAGATTTAATGAACCAAAAAGTCTATGGCCGAGAGGAACATCTGAGGCCTGTGGCTAGTTGGTGATTTTCATTAAAAAATAAGTGTTTTTTTATGTGTTTAGATGAATATTGTGTGGTTAACTATGTTGTGGTGTAATTATTTTAATTACGCATGGAATAAATTCTGTTAGAACTACATAATTGTTTTCTTATGCAAGGAATATTAATTAATTATTAGTATTATAGAATTAACGGTGTTGGGTTCCTATAATCATAGGTGATTTGTTTCTTCAACTATCTATTTAGCATTGCTCTCATGATGAAGACATCTAGTTTGTTGGGCTCGTTTGATTTCACTTCTCCCTCCATCCATTTCGCCCGATCCATCATCACCCTGCTGCAACCTTTCATTCCCTCACCCTCCATTTCTTCACCCCCCTGCTAATTTCACCCCTACGTGAAATGATGTTAGGTAACCAAGGTTAAATTTACAAAAATAACTAGTTTAATAAGTCATTAGATAACATAGGATAATTAATAATAAATAATTAATTAGGTTAAATTAATAAGTGTTAATAATTAGTAATTAGGTTAGTAATTGGGTTAGGCAGTTAATTAATTTTAAATAAATAATTGATAAACAAAAACATTATAAAAATTTTAATAATTAAAAAACATTTCAATTTTTTTTTATAATAACGTAATAAAAATTATAAACAAAAAACAATTTAAAAATATAAAACATATAAAAATACATATAATAAATAAAAACTATATAAAACATAAAAAAATATAAAATATAACAAAAATAAAATACAAATAAAAAAAACTAAATAAAAAACAAGTAAAACATTAAACATAAAACATAATAAAACATTTTAAAACAATTAAAAAATAAATAAAACACATAAATGATAAAACATGTAAAACAAAACGAAAATAAAACATTAAAAACAAAGAAAAAAAATAAAATAAAAAACAAAAACGTGCACCTTAGGCACATAGCCCAAAAATTAAAATCAATGATAAACTTTTTTTCTGGAACCCCCCGGTCCATCCTAAATTTAACTAGAGGGGGGGGGGGGTCTGGGAAACTGGTTTTCACCTAGACACTTGTCACCACTAGGTGCTATCGGACCCACCCACCCCATGTAATACCACTTACCACCCTAGGGGGGGTCCAGAATACCACTATCCCACTCCAAAACTGCTTTTCCCCAAAATAAAAACTGTTTTTCCCTGTTTTACCACCTATCTTCCAAGGATGATTCCGGGAAAAACAGAAGGATTTTTGAGAAACAGAGAGAGTTTTTTCTCTATAATGGGATGAAGAACAACAAACTCTCTTAGTTTTTGCACAGGTATCAGGAATTGGGATAATATAAGCCATCTATGAGCACCATTTTTCAGGATTCCATGTTTCTTGATTTTGTCATGTTTTTATGGTAGTTGTTTTGGAGAGATGGATATGAATTTGGAAAAACCTAAAGAGGGTTTTTCTTAGGACAGAATCATATACAATAAATTCTTTTAGTTTTCACATAGTCGTCATATACTGCGAGATACAAGCATCTGAGTGGACCCATATTTTCAGCAGTTCGACCTGTCTTTCATGGCATACGTTTCAAAATTTTCAGGTATTTGTTTCTATTTTTGGCCAGGTTGTTGATTTCAACCTCCTAATCCTGGGGGAGAGTGTGTTCTATATATTTTTATAATTCAAATGTAAAAGGGTTGATCAGTTGGGACCATGATTTAATTTTGTAAAACAACTCACAGAGCCTCCATGGATGAGATTTCCAGTGATACAATGTGACCATTTCATGATTCTTGTGAAAAATTTCATTGGTGAAGTCTTTCTGTCTCTGTAAATTCTTTATTTTATCACCATTACCTCTTATGTTTTTGAATTGTTCTGAGAAGTTTAAGAGAATTTATTTTTTTAATTTGCACTCTGTCTATGACTTCGAACGATTTATGTGTTTTCCACTAAAGATTGAATTCAAAATTCTTGATTTATCTGTTTTTGATTGGACACCTAGACCTATTTAATCTTGTCCATGCATTAAATCTTGAGGATTCAGTGAATTTTCCTACCTTTCCCTTCAATATTAGCCTATTATGACCTGGTTTTGATCCATTATGAATTGTGAATCCATTACCCAATGACCTATTTTCTCTGATCCAACAAAACCATTTAAAAAACCAAACCTCTTTATAGTAATAAATAGGCTAAAATATATTATAAAAAAAGATAGATCATACAGAGAGAGCTCTCTCTGAGTCTTGGAGGGATAGATCCTAGACTCCAAGTGGTTTGATGTTACCTCCATGATTGCCTCCACAACCTTGGGAAAATTACAGAATGCTAACATAGTGGAGACCATACTGGGGAACCTTCCTCAGAAAGAATATCAAGTTCTAGATCCGATTAATGATGGCAGACTGTGAACAGAGACAAGAAGGCTGAATCATCCACCTGACGACTCCAAATCAACTCCAGATCAGTTCCAATTGAAAGACTCCACTGGAGGAAGAACCTGAAACATGACCAGATCATCTGAAAAGATTAGGTATTTAAGCTAGAAGTTTCTCTAAGATATGATAGGTTTTATTTTTAATTATTTCTTCCCTTCTCATGATCCTGATCCAGATCATACTGCCAAAATTTATGAAGATCATGTTCAACCTAATGAGCCTCAAGAGGTTAAGCCTAGTGTTACAGTCAATGTACATACTCCTACACCTGTAAAAATTTGAGATATAGACAAGCCTCTTGTCTTACCTCCCATACTCCATGATTTCCCTGCCAATTACTTCCACTATATTCCTAGATTTGATGGAGACTATGGCTACATCACTGCTGAAAAACACATTCAAGGTTTTGAAAATTATCTTGACCTTTTTGAGGTGGAAAAAAGTGATGTTAGTATTAGGATTTTTTCTTTATATTTGTAAATTAGAGCTAAGAAATGGTATAAAGATCTTCCATCTGCAAGCATCAGTGATCTCAATCAGTTTGTGAAAGTTTTCTTGGATCAATGGGTGATCAAGAGGAATCCCTTCCTCATTTTGGAAGAATATAATCACTTGACAAGACATCCAGGAGAAATAGTGACAACATTTTTCATCTAGATTCAATTAAGTTTACAATTCCATGCCTGCTGACATAATACCACCTCCTGGTTTAGCTCTCTTACACTACCTAGATGCCTTTGATCTAGAGATGGAATTTCAGTTGAGGGAAAGAAACACCATAATGCTCAAAGAAATGCAAGATAGTGCAATAAGTGTGTAAGCCCATTTGTTGATCAAAAGGTCAAAGTTAGAGGCAGAAGATAGAAAGAACAAAGAAAATGAGCATCTGACATCCTCAGAGGTGAAGCTAGACATTCTGGCAAGCACCATGGAATAAATGTTGCACAGGATTAACATAAGAGAAAAACTTTATGTTTAAATACATCATGTTCCATTGATTAAAAAGAAATAAAGGCTCACTATTCCCAAACACTTTGCAGCTCACCCTTGGTATCATGGATTGGAAAATGATTATTTCATGTATTCAATTCACAATTTGGTCAAAGATGACACTCAAACTCAACTTGTAGAGGAACAACCAGCTGATATGATGTGCATGTTTGATGACATTTCTTTCATGGATGATCTACCCAAGTATGATAAATATGATGATGATACACCAAGGTTGACTCTTCAAATCAATCAACAACATGTTGTTGGGAGGAGGAACATCGATTACATATCAAATACGAAAATCATCCTTTGCACAACAATCATGAAAACAATGAGGAAAATGCAACAAATCTCAGAGTAAGTGAAAGATCTATGCCTTTATGTTTCTCTTCATTTCAAATTCAGAGAAAAAATTACAAACAAGTTGTCGATTGTAAAGATGAAGAATGTTTTGATCACTTAGTTGAATATGTCATTGATGATATGAAAGTTGTTCTAGACCCATAATTTCAACCCTTGAGCTACATTGATTTTAAAATTCCAGATGAAAGCTTAGAGCCTGAGACAAAATATGAATTAATGCATTATAACTCTATACCATTAACCTTCAATTCATTTTAGTGTTTGAAGAAATTTTTTAATCATGTCATGGATGATAAACATACAGAAAATCAAGAATTTGTATTGGAATCAATAAAAGAGTCATCTCAGTCCATGCAAGATCCAATAACTGATGTGTTAGATGACTTGTGTTTTCAGTGTCATGGTTCATTCAACAGTTACAAGCTTAAAAGAAGCTACGATCAAGACATGATTAGGAAATCAATTGCATGGCCTGGTTTAGCAGGAGTCTCATTTCAAAGTTCAACAGAAAATTTGCAGCCATATCAATAATTTTATAACGATGTAAAAAGCATATGTGTCATACCCAATTATGATCATAAATTTGTTGAAAGTCAAGAAATAGGTCATGTCTTTCCTGATCCCATAGCAGACTACATGGAATATTTTTTCAGCATAAAGGATCAAGCATGTTTTCAGCAATGCACATTACACTTTGCATTTTTGACTCTGTGGACAAAAGGTCAAGTTGTCCTTTTGATTGTGCTACCAAGCAGTCAAGGAATCCACTTGTTTCTGTAGCTACTTGATTGGTTTCATTGGAATTTTTGTATTATTTGAATCAACATGATTTTCAGTAGTATAGTGTAGGCACCAATGTGAAAATAATCTCAGCTCTTTGAACATCCCTTTCAATAATTTTTCAATCTCAATTTCAAAAATTCAGTCTTCAGTTTGATTTGGTTCCAGTTGAAAGATCATAATAGATATAGGTCACAAAATAAAGTTTTGGTATCAGCCTAATGGATAAAAGTAGTGGTATTCATGTTTAGAGTTCTATGATTCTTGTCACCTCCTGAAAGAGCTGTCATCCCTAGGTGGAGCCTATGTTGGGGTCCTATAATCATAGCTGATTTGTTTCTTCAACTATCTATTTGTCATTTCTCTCATGATGAAGACATATGGTTTGCTGGGCTTGGTTGATTTCACTTATCCCTCCATCTATTTTGCCCGATCTTTCATCACCCTGCTGCACCCTTTCATTCTCTCACCCTCACCCTCCATTTCTTCACCCTCCTGCTAATTTCATCCCTACGTGAAATAATGTTAGGTAACTAGGGTTAAATTTACAAAAATAACTAGTTTAATAAGTCATTAGATAACATAGGATAATTAATAATAAATAATCTATTAGGTTAAATTAATAAGTGTTAATAATTAATAATTAGGTTAGTAATTGGGTTAGGCAGTAAATTAATATTAAATAAATAATTGATAAACAAAAACATTATAAAAATTGTAATAATTAAAAAACATTTCAAAAACAAATTATAATAACGTAATAAACGTTATAAAACAAAAACAATTTAAAAATATAAAACATATAAAAATACATATAATAAATAAAAAATATATAAAAAATATAAAATACAAATTATAACAAAAATAAAATACAAATAAAAACAAAATTAAATAAAAAACACGTAAAACAAAACAAAAATAAAACATTAAGAAACATTAAAAACAAAAACAAATAAAATAAAAAACAAAAACGTGCACCTTACGCACATATCCCCAAAATTAAAATCAACCACAAACTTTTTTTTCGGACCACCCCCGGTCCATCCTAGCTTTAAGGAGAAGCGGGGGTCTGGGAAAGTGGTTTTCACCTGGACACTTGTCACCACCAAGTGCTACCGGACCCCACCCATAATACCACTTACCACCCTAGGGGGGTCCGGGATACCACTATCCCCCTCCAAAACCGCCTTTTCCCAAAATCAAAACCGTTTTCCCTATTTGACCACCTATGTTCCAAGGACGATTCCGGGAAGAACAGAAGGATGTTTGAGAAATGGAGATATTTTTTTCTCCCTAACGAGATTAAAAACACTAAACTCTCTCATTTTTTTCACAGGTATCAGTAATTGGGAGAATCGAAGCCATCTCCAAGCACCATTTTTTAGGATTTCATGTTTCCTGATTTTGTCATGTTTTTACGATAGCTTTTTTGGAGAGATGGATATGAATTTGGAAAAACCAAAAGAGGTTTTTTCTCAGGACAGACTCATATACAATAAACTATTTAATTTTTCACACAAATGTCATATCTTTGGAGATACAAGCGTCTGAGTGGACCCCTATTTTCAACAGTTCGGTCCATCTTTCATGACAGGTAATTCAAAATTTTCGGGATTTGTTTCTATTTTGGCAAGGTTGTTGATTTCGACCTCCTGAGCCTGGGGGAGAGTCTGTTCTATATATTGTTGTAATGTAAATGTAAAAGGGTTTATTACTTGGGACCACGATTTAATATTGTAAAGCATCTCACAGAGCCTCCATGGATGAGATTTCTAGTGATACAATGTGACCATTTCAGGATTCTTGTGACAAATTTCATTGGTGAAGTTTTTATGTCTCTGTAAACTTGTTCTTTCTGTTATCACCATTACCTCTTATTTTTCTGAATTATTCTAGGAAGGTTAAGAGCAATTTTTTTTTTAATTTTCACTTTGTCTCTGGGTTGGAACAATTTCTCTGTTTTCCACTGAAGATTGAATTTAGAATTCTTGATTGCTCTGTTTTTTATTAGACTCTTAGACCTATTTCATCTCCTCCATGCATTAAATCTTGAGGATCCAGTGAATTTTCCTACCTTGCCCTGCAATATTAGCCTGTTATGACTTGGTTTTGATCCATTATGAACCGTGACTCCATTACCCAATGACCTATTTTCTCCGATCCAACCAAACCATTTAAAAAACCAAACCTCTGTACAAGAATAACTAGCCTAAAATATATTATAAATAAAGCTAGATTAGATAGAGAGATCCCTCTCTGAGTGGTTTGATGTTACCTTTGTGATTTCCTCCACAATGTTGGGCAAATTACAGAGTGCTAATAAATGGTATGAATTGAAGAACATTTGAAAATCCGTTATTTGACAAAAGTCATGGTTTTAGTGTCATAAGAAAAAAAATGAGTTTGGGGTGTGTTACATAAAATATTACTTGCAAACAATGATGGGATCTTAGCCATCCAACTAGACTTAAGAGTCAACATTGAACTTGAGTTTTGGGTTATATATTTTCCCTAAATAACATTCCCACTAAGTCAACGAAGATAAACTCCCTAACACATCTCTTTAGGGAATTTTTTATAAGTCACGGGAAACATAATTTTCAGAGTAATTACACCATTCTCAAATTACCATTGAAAGGAGGAGGATATTCCTTTTCATTTTTTCTAGGATTTTATCGAAGAGAGGAATTACACCATTCTCAAATTACCATTGAAAGGAGGAGGATATTCCTTTTCATTTTTTCTAGGATTTTATTGAAGAGAGGAATGTGTAAACTGCTTGAAATTTGCCTACTTCTCCTCATTTCTTGCATAATTAAGCATTATCTTCTAGGCCATTTTCAAGTGAAAGATTGCATTCCATTCAAAGGTTTTACCCACTATTGGAGAAAGTATTTCGACCATCCATGGAGAGCTCAACTTCTAAGGATACAAAACCATAGATGTCAGATAAAATGATAGTCTCAATTGTCTCTTGTAATTTGCATGCAGGGTTGCATGATAGCATAAATGAGTCTCTTTTTTCTTTTCCTACTTTCCACAATTCAAATCCCATTATATTTGTTTTCCATGGGTTTCATTTCATTATATATTTTGTGGAATGATCCATGCCATAAATCAATATTTCATTTTCCCCATTTTATAGGTCCTGTAATAAAAGAAAATAAAACCCATATTCTTACCTATAGGTGTGTTGACGGGCGTAAGTGACACATTGTCAATTGGAAGGTAAAATCTGGACTGTGGTTGTCTAAATAATCCAAGCCATTTGGAATGAAATGACCTGACGGGTTTAATGGGTCCGTTGGCCAACTAAAGTCCTAAAAATAATAAAAGAAATCAAACTAATCTAAAATCTATAATTCAAATAAATGATATATTACTTACTAATGTTTATTAAAAATAAACGTGAATATACAAATGATTATAAACAATCTATATACAATTTACAAGGTTTACTTGAAATCTTGCGAAAATGAATGTTTATAATAATGTTTCAAAATAAGATAAAGTAAGAACATAATTTTTTTTGTTTTTTTTAATGTTTAAATATTTTAAACTAATAAATACTAAGTAAATACAGTTGAAACAATGACACAGAAACAGTCAAAGATAATTAATGCAATCATCGTCTCATTCATATATACACAAATCCAAATAAAAGAAAGCAACGCACTTCTAACCTCTCACTGATCAGCAGTACTAAGCTAAATTCATCTCTCTGTGTTTGTATGAGCTCCTCTTAACCCGTTTCAAGTGTAAACCTATGAAAAAAGAAAGAATAATACTTCCTGAAGAAATTCAAGGAAGTCTTTCATATTCTGGAACGAGTTTATAACGACAGAAAGACAAATAATTATATATCTTGTGACCTTGAAATGTCCAATAACTGAAAATGAAATTTCAATTTTCAGGAATGGTGTTACTAGCTATTTGGCATCAAATGTAAACTCAAAATACTTGAATATATGATCAATCACATATATAAACTAAACTAAAAGATAATGAACAACGTAAAGAAAAACATGATATAAAAAATTATATGCAGAATAGTCTAAAGCTAATTCAATACAAATAAAGTTTCATATTCAAAAAATTATATGAGAAACAATATTAACATTGCACAATCTACAAAAGCATGAAAGACAAAGAGTAAATTGTTTTCTCATATAGTTTCAACAAAATATGTTCATCATATGGTCTAGGAAGAACTTTTGGGATAATAGATTCTTAGAGATTAAAAAACATTAATATATAAATGATAGCAATTAACCATGTATTGATAAGAAAAAATAAAGTTAATTTAAATCAATGCATAGTCAATTATTCAAAGAACATGAAGATATTATAATGAAAATAAAACCATTTTACTCACTGGACAAAAGCTATTAAACAACCTTGAATTCCATATTCTTCTTTGAAAATACTCGTCCATTCTCCCAAAGATTCCAACCATCTGTTACTCCATTTGAAAAGAAGAAAAGTTTACAAAATAAATAATGTACAAAAGAGAAATGATAAAAATTCTCCTCTGAATTTATTGCATCCCCATAGCTCTGAAATTTCTCATATATTTATACAATGAATGAACAATCTAGGCGTCACTAATAATTTCCGCCATCTAAAATTTTCCTCATAAAGAGACACAAATATCTCTCAAATCGTGCATTTGTTTGGGAAAATTTATATGTGGAAGCTAAATGGGTCCATCTGGAAGAAGAGTTTTCAACCGTTTCTTTAAATTCCTCACGGTTTGGCTGCAATCAGTCCCGCAAAATCATGTATCTGTTCTTGATGCATTTCCAAATTTTATTTGTTGTTGCTCATAAACTTATTTGCAACAATCCAATATTATTTTTGGATCAATCATCTTGAATGTATTTAGATAATAAAATCAAGCCATGATCAGATCCGTACCAAATAACTGATAATACAAACCTGTGAAAAAAAAAGAAACCTAAATTAATAATTTAAAAATTGTGAATAAAACAAAATCTAGAACAATAAAATAAAAAATGAATTTAAACTAATTGTAAGTTCTAAACAAACATTGTTTATAATTTCCTTTCAAATATGATCTTAAAATTCTAAAAGCTTCAAGTTAATGGAGAAGAGAAAAATATTAATTTTGTTTTTTAACAAAATCAAACAAATGATAGATAATTCTTTTTTTTTATTATTATTTTT
>SNQJ01S0056408.1:13877-46936 GCA_010110895.2 Picea sitchensis | reverse complement strand
AAAAGATAATGAACAACGTAAAGAAAAACATGATATAAAAAATTATATGCAGAATAGTCTAAAGCTAATTCAATACAAATAAAGTTTCATATTCAAAAAATTATATGAGAAACAATATTAACATTGCACAATCTACAAAAGCACGAAAGCCAAAGAGTAAATTGTTTTCTCATATAGTTTCAACAAAATATGTTCATCATATGGTCTAGGAAGAACTTTTGGGATAATAGATTCTTAAAGATTAAAAAAAATTAATATATAAATGATAGCAATTAACCATGTATTGATAAGAAAAACTAAAGTTAATTTAAATCAATGCATAATCAATTATTCAAAGAACATGAAGATATTATAATGAAAATAAAACCATTTTACTCACTGGACAAAAGCGATTAAACAACCTTTAATTCCATATTCTTCTTTGAAAATACTCGTCCATTCTCCCAAATATTCCAACCATCTGTTACTCCATTTGAAAAGAAGAAAAGTTTACAAAATAAATAATGTACAAAAGAGAAATGATAAAAATTCTCCTCTCAATTTATTGCATCCCCTAGCTCTGAAATTTCTCATATATTTATACAATGAATGAACAATCTAGGCGTCACTAATAATTTCCGCCATATAAAATTTTCCTCGTAAAGAGACACATATATCTCTCAAATCATGCATTTGTTTGGGAAAATTTCTATGTGGAAGCTAAATGGGTCCATTTGGAAGAAGAGTTTTCAACCGTTTCTTTAAATTCCTCACGGTTTGGCTGCAATCAGTCCCGCAAAATCATGTATATGTTCTTGACGCATTTCCAAATTTTATTTGTTGTTGCTCATAAACTTATTTGCAACAATCCAATATTATTTTTGGATCAATCATATTGAACGTATTTAGATAATAAAATCAAGCCATGATCAGATCCGTACCAAATAACTGATAATAGAAACCTGTGAAAAAAAAAGAAACCTAAATTAATAACTTAAAAATTGTGAATAAAACAAAATCTAGAACAATAAAATAAAAAATGAATTTAAACTAACTATAAGTTCTAAACAAACATCGTTTATAATTTCCTTTCAAATATGATCTTAAAATTCTAGAAGCTTCAAGTTAATGGAGAAGAGAAAAATATTAATTTTGCTTTTTTACAAAATCAAACAAATGATAGATAATTCTTTTTTTTTATTATTTTTATTTTGAAATGAGATGAAAAATGATTTTTTTTTTTAATTAATTAATATTACCAAATGATTTTATAAAAATGAGAAATCAACCAAAATATTATTTGATGAAGTATTGAACCCATTATTCAAAATAGTCAAACTTGCTAATGAGAAAAATAAAGAACACATAGTCATAATTTAAATGAAAGTAAATAATTGATAAAAAATAATATTTTTGTTTAAATTGAGATTTCTATGCTCGTTTCTAAATTTTGACATATACTCTTGTAATGAATGTTTCATACTAGAGCGAATGTCTTAAGTTTGTCTCAAAGCAAACCAAGGTATAGAACTATTTGAAAATGTTGATTCTATAGCTTATTATAATTATCAAGATTCCAATGGGAGCCCAAAAAATGGCGACTTACTGGGTGAAGAAATTATCTCTGATCTGGTAAGATTTGATCTCAGGAAGAAAATAATAAGACTTGAAAAATGATTTAAGATTCCTAAAATAAATTCACTCCGAGACCATATAGTATTAGGATAAGCTCAATGTTATAACCAAACAATAGAATTTTCTTTGCATGGGATTATAACCTGAAATAATGTCTTAATAAAAGAGTCACAATGTTTATAAAAGAAATTCAATACCATTGACAGAGCTACTACTTCCAGCAGATGTCCATAGCCTCGACATGGATGTCATTTAACCGACTCAAATTCTTTAATCCCATCCAATAGTTGTATGCACATGATGTATACTTCCATAAAAGTTAATTTAAAAACATATACCTGCTACCTCTCGACTCGACATTGCTTCGTTGCCAACAGGCCTATTCAGTACCCTGACGAAGTTGTCTTGGTATCATGTATGCATTTACCTGCTGTCAGGGAGCTTGTTCAGTACCCCGATGAGTTTACGCACACTTCCCACACTTAAGTTCTTCCAACCCTCTTATGCCACTTTTAAATAATAATACAATTATATATTTCTTGATGACAAAGAGAGTAGGGTGATATTGGAAGTTAATTGCAATACAAGTGAATAGTTGATCATGTTATTTATTTGCTTTCAAAACTGAAAGTTTTATCATGGTTTAGAGATTTTATATTTCCTTTATGAAATCATCTAGAGAATGGGGAAGCACTTAAAAGTGATTCCTTAAGAATATGGAAGGAGTAAAAAGTTTAAATATCATCGTAATTTTCAAAGATTTAAACCATATCTTTGGTGTAATACTCTGGCAAAGACAATTTAAGGACAAAATGAAAGTGATAATTGACTTAAAAATCAATTGTCTCAGCTATATATTAATATTAGGACCTCTGTGAATTATTTCAATTTTCTTGAAAAACACAATTCTTAAAATAAATGCTTCCTTCGACAATAACTCTTTGATCAGAAATATATTGATTCAAAAAGACAAATAAGAAGAAAAATCATTCAAATCAATCAAAGAAAATAAAAAATACACAACAAACCAAATCAAATTTTATTAATGGGATTCAAAAACAAAACAACAAAATAAAACTTTCCAGGAAACGATTTTGGCCAAAGATAAACTTGAGCCTTTGGATCCACTAGCATCTCACTGTAAAATAAAGAAATAAATGAATCATATAAAATATCATGTGCGAGCAAGTTCCTTTCTTAAGATAGTGATGCATGAGATGCTACTTTTACCAAGCATTATTATTAAAAATAAAAGAGACTAAAAGGAAATAGAAAAATCCTTATTAAGATGAGTGCAGTCTTACTCGTGGCACCTTGGGTCAGGGTTGAATTGATAGTTCAAATTTACTTATCTCTTTACTTTCCATTTAAAATTTTCATGATGATACTGCGTTTTTGAAAAGAAATATTCAACGAAAAACAGATAGAAAAAGATTTAAAGTGAACTTCCCTGAAAAAATTCATATTATGGTTCTCTTGGTGTCCCCACTTCTGTTCATAACTATATTATTACAAAGAGAAACAATGAGAAATAAAACTAAAGGAAACCTACTCCTAAACCTACTCTAAACTACTAAATAGATCAAAATGCTAAGTAAAATCGTATTTCGAGTGAAGCCACCAGAGCATATTCAATCTTGCACGACATAGAAAATCGAAAATCAGAATAAAAGAATGTAGTATTTGCAGATGAAAAAGAAATATGTCATGCTTACCTCCTATATATTCATTTAAAAAAAAAGCAAGCACAACCTCACCATTCTTTTGAAGCTTCTTGATGTAGGAATCCTCCAACCATTCTCCAATCCTCGTGATATGGGTCATAATGGCATAGAAGAGTGTAAGTAAGTTTGAAAAACTTGTCATTATTATAGCGACCTAACATAACCATCAACCAAGGCCGAAGTGCCCCATCCTCTTGACAATTCTCCAAGTGTTCATCAATTTCTTCACATGAAGGATCTAAGAGAATTATGTTATGCTTACTTCATAGATATTTAGGTAAAAACAAAGCAAGAACAACTTTATCTTTATTATGAAGATTTTTCATATACGAATCTTCAATCCATTATAATATCCCGTCATAAAAATTAGGATGCAAACTATGAATTTGATGAAATGGATATATCAATGGGGAACACATCATAATAGGTTTCATGAAATCAGTTAGATTATTGGTTTGAACGCTTCCTTTGATGAGATTGATCGTTTCAAAATGTGAAGCATAAACATTAAAATTCAAATTAATCAAAGAACGAATATGCAATGTAGAATATTTGATCTCCACAAGGATGAGTACATTGTATTTTTCAAAAATAAATCGTGTAAAATCATCTTGCAACATGTCATTTTTCCATTCGAGTGATGAAAGTGAAAGAACATCAAATCCTAATTGATAAATGTTATGTTTGGAATTAGTTTCACTAAATCTTGGCATATCAGAAAGATCTGATTGTGATAGAAAATAGTAAGATACAGTGGGTAAAGTATCATGTCCACCAAAATCTAAGAAGAGATCAGGATATAAAGAGTAAAATGAATCGGAAATGAACACATGAAAATAATCTCTTGAGCTATGATATTTAGCAATGGTATTCTAAAGACATTCTTCTTCACTTTCCTTAAACATTCACTCTATTTTGGTGATAAATTCTTCAACATAATATGATCATTTAAATTTGTCTCCTGTATAATAGATAATTCAAAAATTTCATGACAAACATCTAATCTTTTCTATGGATAAGGTATGATTTGTAGATGAGGGTTTAAGGTTTCTTCTTCCAATTGCAAATCTACATCTCTAATCATTTTCATTGGAATGTTAGAGTGCTTAAGATCATTTTCGTCACATAAGTGTTATTTAATAACTGAATTTAAGTACTGATTAGAGAAAGAGTTAGAAGAATATGGACATTCATATTGACCCAACATCAAATCTTCTTCCATGATGGTTGAGGACTGAATATACAATTCTTTAGAGGAAAAACTAGTTTGATTGTGAGTAAAAACCTTTTCAATAGATTCTACCTCCCTTGCTTGTTGAAATTTTTTGGATAAATTCCTCTCATCCTCTAAAAAAATTTCTTCCCGCAATGGAGTGATAGGATTTGTTACTAATTCATCATTTGTGATTGAATATGACTGGATGAAAGGAATGCAAGCATCATAGAGGAGATTTAGTACAAATGACATGTCATCAAGATTAAATTTACAAAGAACATGATGGATTCTTGTTGAAAATCCTTCTGGAGATGAATTTTC
Source organism: Picea sitchensis (assembly GCA_010110895.2). Lineage (NCBI taxonomy): Eukaryota > Viridiplantae > Streptophyta > Pinopsida > Pinales > Pinaceae > Picea > Picea sitchensis. Next base: position 42,061 of record SNQJ01S0056408.1, on the reverse strand, counting down.
ATTGATTAGTAAAGTATGAAATTCTTCACATAATTGATTGTAATGATAGTTTTCAAAAGAATCTAAAAATTTACCTACAAATTGAAACCAGTCAATAATGTGATATGCGGGAAAATACTCAAACCAATATTTAATCTGACCCCTAAAATTAAAAGAAAACAATCTACATAAAACCTTTAAATCAGAAATATCATGCTTGATTCATTTACACCAAAACTTGTTAATATGGTCTTTAGCAGATACATTCCCCCGCCATCAAAGATGAGTTTGGACAAGTGAGAGACTGTCTCGTTGGGAATATCAGGTAATGAGAAGTGGAAATCCTGTTCCAACACAGTGATCTGGGGAGCCATGGGGAATTAAATACATTCAAAACAAAGACTCTTGCAAGGCCATATTGTCAGTCTGGCCTTCCTTTTAGTGCATTTCAAGATGACACAAAAGAAGAAAAGTTTATAAATCTGGAATTATGACAGGCTGAGGGGTAAAACATTTAATCATTAAATTTACCTTTGCTCTCCTTCTAGCACCATCTGTTGATGGGCGTAAGTGACACACCATCAACTGGAAGGTCAAATCTAGACCGGGGTTGTCTAAATAACTCAAGCCGTTTGGAATGAAATGACCAGATGGGTTTAATAGCTCCGTTGGCCAACTAAAGTCCTAAAAATAATAAAAGAAATGAAACCGATCTAAAATCTATGATTCTAACAAATGATATATTACTTACTAATATTTATTAAAAAAAAACATGAATATACAAATGATTATAAACAATCTATATACAGTTTACAAGGTTTACTTGAAATCTTGCAAAAATGATTGTTTAAAATAATGTTTCAAAATAAGATAAAGTAAGAACATAAATCTTTTTGTTTTTTTTAATGTTTAAAGATTTCAAACTAATAAATACTAACTAAATACAATTGAAACAATGACAAAAAAACAATCAAAGATAATTAATGCAATCATCGTCTCATTCATATATACACAAATTTGAATAAAAGAAAGCAATGCACTTACTAACCTCTCACTGATCAACAATAGTAAGCTAAATTCATCTCTTTGTATTTGTATGAGCTCCTCTTAACCTGTGTCAAGTGTAAACCTATGAAAAATTAAAGCATAATACTTCCTGAATAAATTCAAGGAAGTGTTTCATATTCTGGAGCGAGTTTATAATGACAGAAAGATAAATAATTATATATATTGTGACCTTGAAATGTCCAATAACTGAAAATGAAAGAAATTCCAATTTTCAGGAATGGTGTTACTAACTATCTAGCATCATATGTAAACTCAAAATACTTGAATAGATGACCAGTCAGAGATATAAACTAAACCAAAAGATAATGAACAACATAAAGAAAAACATAATATAAAAAATTATATGCAGAATAGTCTAAAGCTAATTCAATACAAATAAAGTTTCATATTCAAAAAATTATATGAGAAACAATATTAACATTGCACAATCTACAAAAGCACAAAATCCGAAGAGTAAATTGTTTTCTTGTATAGTTTCAACAAAATATGTTCATCATATGGTTTAGGAAGAACTTTTGGGATAATAGATTCTTAAAGATTAAAAAAATATATATATATAAATGATAGCAATTAACCATGTATTGCTAAAAAAAACTAAAGCTAATTTAAATCAATGCATAATCAAATATTCAAAGAATATGAAGATATTATAATGAAAATAAAACCATTTTACTCACATGACGAAGGCCATTAAGCAACCTGTAATTCCATATTCTTCTTTGAAAATACTCGTCCACTCTTCCAAAGATTCTAACCATCCGTTACTCCATTTGAAAAGAACAAATGTTTAAAAAATAAATAATATACAAAATAGAAAGGATAACAATCCTCCTCTCAATTTCCTGCATCCCAATGGCTCTGAACTTTCTCATATATTTATACAATGAATGAACAATCTGGGCGTCATTAATAATTTCCGCCACTTGAAATTTTCCTCGTAAAGAGACACAAATATCTCTCAAATTGTGTATTTGTTTGGGAAAATTTCTATGCAAAAGGTAAATGGGTCTATTTCGGAGATGGGTTTTCAACCGTTTCTTGAAATTTCTCATGGTTTGGCTGCAATCAGTCCCGTAAAATCGTGTTTATGTTCTTGATGCATTTCCAAATTTTATTTGTTGTTGCTCATAAATTTATTTGCAACAATCGAATATTATTTTTGGATCAATCATATTGAACATATTTAGATAATAAAATCAAGCCATGATCAAATCCGTACCAAATAACTAATAATAGAAACCTGTGAAACAAAAAGAAACCTAAATTAATAACCTAAAAATTGTGAATAAAACAAAATCTAGAACATTAAAATAAAAATTGAATTTAAACTAACTATAAGTTCTAAACAAACATTATTTATAATTTCCTTTCAAATATGATTTTAAAATTCTAGAAGCTTCAAGTTAATGGAGAAGACAAAAATATTAATTTTGGTTTTTTACAAAATCAAATAAATGATAGATAACTCTTTTTTTATTATTATTTTTATTTTGAAACGAGATGCAAAATGAAAAAATAATTTAATTAATTAATATCACCAAATGATTTTATGAAAATGAGAAACCAACGAAAATATTATTTGATGAAGTATTGAACCCATTATTCAAAATAGTCAAACTTGCTAATGAGCGAAAGAAATAACATATAATCATAATTTAAACAAAAGTAAACAGTTGATTAAAATTAACGGTTTTGTTTAAATTGAGATTTCTATGCTCGTTTTTAAATTTTGACATATACTCTTGTATTGAATGTCTCATACTATAGTGAATGTCTTAAGTTTGTCTCAAAGCAAGCCAAGGTATGGAACTATTTGAAAAGGTTGATTCTGTAGCTCATTATAGTTATCAAGATTTTAATGGGGGCCCTTTAAAATTTGTAAACATTTAGGAGTTGTTGGGGCCCAACAAGGTGGTAATATTTTTGAATATTGTGGGTGTTTTACAACTATGATATTTGACCCATTTTTAGTCTTTGTTGACTATAAAAATGTTCGTTTGATATTCCCACTGAATCCAGATAAAAACAAAAATAGGTTTGTATCTTACATTGTACCCTTTCTCGTGTTTGAGTTTGTTGGTAGTTACATGTTGATATCATACCTCTCTATTCTTATAGTTTGGAATGGGTGGTGATATGGGTTTACTCCATTCATGCATGGTATTTGGTTTTGCAGTTAAAACCCCATGAGTTGGGTATCCATGTAAACAAAACATCATGACATAACTTGGCATTTAGGCCTTGATTGTAGTTCATCATGGGACATCCTTTGAAAGTGAAGACGTTTGTTTAAATGTGAATGTGAAGACTGTACTCCTTGTACAAATTCATGTATGTAGGTGACATTCTCATAGAACTTGTGAAATCATGGATTTATTTTGCTTGTAGATTTACCTAAACATCCCTTCTTAATTCTTGTAAATTTGGATGATATCCAAGGAGGGACTCAATGTAGCTGATTGTAATGGTTAACAAAATTATTCTTATTATTCCTATAGTTTTTATGCAAAGAAATTGAAAATTGAATGCATGTAAGTACAACCAAGTGCAAGATGATTCACAGATTCTAGTGTACTGACTACAATTTGTAGCATGGTGTTTGTATTGTCTAGAAGAAATAATATGTGTAATATATCAAGGCCGAGCCCTAGTTGTACTTATGAATGTAAAATGTTTTGTAGGCTGGTGAGCCAAGTATTTATAAGCTGGTAGGCTTATGTGTTATTAGGTTGGAGAGTCTAGATGTTAAAGGATAGGATCCTGTTTTGTACATGTAAATATTCATAGTATTAATATAAACAACATCGTTGCGTGTAGACCTACCATGAAGAAAGATTATGGGGGACTAAGCTCCACTAGGTTGGGTAAGGGGGAGGGGCTGAGAGACTAGGAAAAGGGGCTAAGCTTGAGGGGTTAACCCAAGGGAATATTATAATGTATTTCCTTAGAATAAAAAAGTTTGGGGAAATAAACCCAATTATCCTAAGTTCCTTTGGGAGGAGGAACATGTTCCAAGTGGAGAGGAAAGTGCTCCTAGAGAGCCAAGTGTCACCCAGGACGCATGCAAATTTATGTGAGAATTTCCACCATTGTGGGGGTTCATGAACCATTCTGGCCATCTTTCTTGAGGAGTTCGCTCTCAACATTGGGAAGAGGTGAGCCATCCATTACCCCAATTCACTCACGCACTTAGCAGGAGCACAATCGGTCAATTCCTCCATTGTTGAACCCTTTACCTTCATGAACCTATGTAAATTGTTGATCTGTTCCTTTCCTTACGAGAGTTTGTTATTGTGGTTACCTGATTGACTTAAGAGTTGGGTTGAAGATGTAGGTTGTGAGGTATGTGGGTAACTCTCCCATGTGAGAGAGTGTGGATAGAAGATGTAGGTTGTCAGATCTGTGAGCAACTCTCTCTAGGTGAAGGAGTGTGTTGAGGAAGAGAGTTCTCCTATGTGAGTTCTCCTAGGAGCAACTCTCTCCAGGTGAGAGAGTGTGTTGAGGAAGTGACTTCTCTTGGAGGGAGTCCAGTAGAGGCTACAGAGCTCTAAGAATTCTTGATCCAACCTGTTGCTAAAGCCCAAGGAAAGAGAGATGTAGCAACCTATGGACTGTGTGACAATGAAGGTGTACACTCCTGGGGTGGGAAATGCATGTGGGTAGTGATATTCTGTGAGCTGTGGGTGTAAGTGCCGCCTTGGAGGAAATCCTTCATGTTGTATTGTGCAACTTCCTATTGTCCCTGGATAGCCTAAGAATCCCTTGCCTGATGGAGTTTATTCCTAGCTTGAGGGTGACCCAATTTTGAGAGTGATGAGAAACGTGGTTGAAGGCTGGGAGGTTTGTCAAAGGTATGCATGGAGTTGGTGTACTTCAATTAAAACATAAGTACCATTTCCAAGTTTGGTTACATGTTGTGTATTTTTATGTCATGTTATATTTATGGGTTTTGTTTGTGATTACTGCATGTATGATTTTTCTTCTATTTCTGCATTATGTTGTATGATAACATAACTTAAATCATCTGTTAAATATCAATATGTGTTATTTTCGCTTCCGCAAGAATATGTGCATGTACATAATGTTTATGTATGATTAAAATTGCATTATATATATATGTATGCTCGAGCATGTTAATTTTCTAAGGTAGTGTTTCTCAACCTTGTTGGGTTGCTGGGGACATTACAAAATGGTATCAGAGTAGAAATATGTTTTACTCTGTGGCGTTGCCCAGCCTGTTAGGTGGTTGGGGACGTTACAAAATGGTATCAGAGTCATCGTTTCAAAATTGAACTTGGATGGGCCATGTTATTGGTTATTGAAACAAAGATCTCAAAGTGAATTTTTGTCGAGAGGGACATATTATGAACCTCAGAGCTTCCCTAGGTGCCAAGAAGGCACCGTGTGAACACTGGGACTATTTTCAGAAGCTTAGGAAGTATAATGTCTTAGGGAATGGAAATAGAGAAAGAAGACACAATAACTGTTGTGTTGGGTTGTGAAGTTTGAAATTGGGTCGTAGGATATGTTTGGAGGAAGTAGATCCTCCACAACCATCAGATCTGGGCACGGGTGGTTGTGAATCGTAGATATCACAATTGTTCAGAATTCAGTGTTCGGGAGAAACAAAGTGTACCAAGGCACAAAATATCGAAGTCCTAAAGTTTGGATTTGATCCATATCATCCATCAAAAGTGACACGTTTCAAAAAATCAACTTGTTCGGGAGTTCGACGTTCGAGAGAATTGGAGTGTGCTAGAGTGAAAAGTCCTGAAGCCTGAAGTCCCGAAGCTGAAAAATGTAAGTGGTGTGGCATGGTGACATCTCCTGTGCTGATGTGGACCTTGAATAGACATGCCACATGCCACCACCTTAATTATTGATAGTTGTACCATGTGGACCCTGGAAGATAAAGTAGGCAGAAGTTCAGAGTTCGAGAGATTTGTGGAATGCAAGTGTAAAATATTTGCAAGTTGAAAATATTTCATCATATATCCAAATCCATCCCATGTTTAGATACCACATAATATTTTTCCAATGGTTCACCTCTTAGTTTCATTTTTTATATGAGAAAGGAACTTTCCAAAGGTTTTTCAACTGATCCATTTGATTTTCCCAAGATTATTTGACACTAGATGCATGACCTTAACCAAGATCATTTAGTTTAGTTAATCCCAAAATATAATCAAAGGAAATGCTTTGATTTGGGTAAGGTTTTTCTCAGTTGTCATAAGAAATTATTGTATCTTTAGGTGAAAGGATTGGTAGACAAGTGGATAAGGGGTATTTTCTCAAAAACATAATTTTTATAGTGGAGAGGGGATGAGACAATAAAGTTGATTTGTGCCTAGCAAGAGGAGATGAGACAACCAAGGAAATATAAGATAAGGTGAGATAAATGGGACAATCCACAATGATATCTCTAGAATGAAATTCGACCATTTAATTTTAAAATGTATATTTTAAATATTGGTACAAGTTTATGATTGTTTATTTGACTGATATATTGAATTTCAATAAAATGTGAGACTAGTATCAGTGAAATGTGACACCAGTATTTAAAGCATTAAGAAATAATTAGTTATCGTTAACTTAAAAGTGTGGATACTTTTCAAGGATCAATCATCAACGTACCTTGGCTTCATTTTGTTTAATGATGGGTCATGCATGGATTTAGTGAAGGTGAAGGAAATGTTATAGTGATTTACATCACACATTTTTCAACAAGCATGAAGTCAACAAATTTGTGATACAATGTAGAATTTGACAAATGCCTAAGAGATTGAGTCAAAAAATAACATTTTAGACATTATGGTCAATTTTGAAGGTTCCCTCGAAAGATATTATATTTGGATTACTCCTAGTAATAACAAACTGTAGATATGATGTAGCATGTGTTGTGATTTACGTGTTATAAAAATGTGGCATTTCTTGAATTAAGAAGAAGATTAATGATGTGACATAGTGTTTGAATGTTGTGTTCTCAAAAACCATTTTGAACCACACCGGATATGATGTATTTACACCAATAAAAAATTCAATGAGGGTAGTATCATGGAATGTATGAGCCATCGTATACCCCACTAGTACATTTGGGTCAAATTTCGATGGTGCATTCGACCCAATGGCCACTTTATGTTGTTAGGAGAACGAAAAACAACAAACCCCCTCAAATGTCGTTTCACATGATGTTGCTTTTCCGACAACATAGATTTCGTCTTTATTGCGACATCTTGGAGGTGGCAAGACCAACGTATTGAACGTGGCAAGACTGACATATTGAACGTGGGAAGAGAGACGTATTGAACGTGGCAAGAGAGACGTCTGGAACTTGGCAAGAGAGACGTATTGAACGTGGCAAGACCAACATCGGGAACGTGGCAAGAGAGACGTCTTGAACGTGGCAAGAACGACGTCTTGAACATGGCAACAGAGACGTCTTGAATGTGGCAAGACTAACGTCTGGAACATGGAAAGAGAGACATCTTGAATGTGGAAAGAGAGACGTCTTGAATGTGGCAAGAGAGGCGTTAAGAGGTATCATCTCTGTCGTGGTTTCTATGGGAGCGACACTCCAAGTTGTCGCAATAGAGACTATGTTGTAGGTATTTAAAAAATATTACAATATCAATACTGAGAGGGACAAGTATATTAACCTTTGCTAAGATTCTATCCATATCAATATTTCAATCTATATCATCAGTCTTAGGCAAGGTTGGTTGAGGAGGAGGACTAACTTCCAATTGTAAATGGGGTCTTATCTAATGAGGTTTAGGATCACTAAGATATGTCTCGGATGTGTTATCACATGAAATCACAATTGTTGAGCTAAATTCCAAAAGCTCAAGTGCAATCACTCATAATAAGACTGAAAAAATATACTAGAGAGTAAGTCCCAGTTTTTAGATAGGATCAAAACAATAATGTACTTTCTTTGGTATGTCAAAATAAGTTCCATATAATACAAGATCCTATATACCAATGAGATAGATGAGCAAAAAAAATTCCAGATCCTTCACTGAAACCTCTGACAATTTGTTTGACATTTAGCAGAAAATTATATCATCAATAATACAACTTGAAGTCATTGTAGGTATTTCTTTGTATCCTTTGGCTAGCACAACAACTTCACACATATCATGCAAGTGTTCTATATATATACATTGAGTAGAAGAGCAAATTCATAGAATGCAAATTGTAGCAATTCGAAACAACCATAACAGATTTGGACTCCAGATATAAAGCTCATAATCTTTCATGCCAAGACATTTGAAAATGCCAAACCATGTAAAATTCAATATCCCAATACTCGGTTAGAACAAGGGGCGAAAAAAGACAAATTTAAATACTTTAACAACTATAGAAGATTTGGCCTACATATATACAACACATATATATTCCAAGTTTAGTTTCAAATACCAACCAATGTTACTGTTATATAAACAACTAATCCATCTAGTTTCAAATAACAACCAATGTTAACTATCACATACACAGTTAATCCGTGTAGTAGATATATTAAGTGACCAAACATCAGTCATTTTTCAAACATGATCCAAGAACATGACAGGCCAAAGTAGAATATTGTGAATTTGTTCAAATGGATTCCTATATTGCACATTATGAGGAAGGCGCACATCCAAAATACAGATGCTCTCACAGATTTCAGATAGAATCTTAGGAAAATAAACATCCATATATTGAATTACTATATTCAAGATATACACGATATGTTATCTAAGTCTGCAGATGCGTCCATTTAGTTAGAATTATTTACACGCTCACATTCATCAATCCACTCAGAATACCTGCAAAAATTTTCAGAAATACAAATGGCTAAGTCATCCATAGAGATATTTATTACTTCATTGCATATTAAATCCCTCTCCTCCAATTCAATAAGGACGACCTTTGTTCAATAATTCAAAACTCTATAAATATCAACTATTCAGCTGATGTAACTACACTTCTAAAAAAAGGCATGTGCCAAAACCCAAACACTAAAATATATGGTTCATAAAGCTTACACATCAATGGGCTCACTCAATACTGTCAATTCCAATCAATCCAAGAGAATATATTATTTTTAGTAAGGGCTCAAAAGTAGAAAAGTCACTTGTGAAAAATAATATTACATAAAATAACCTTAGGAAAACACAAAAAACTTCACTGACCATTTATTGAGGTGTTGAAACTCTCCTAGCATATCCTGCATGAAGCCTCCCCGATAAGATCTTTCCGATCCCTGAATGAATAAAAATGTTAAAGATTGAAAAATGTCAAACTATAAGGCTTCATATAGTCAACAGACTAAATGTCAAACTGCAAGGCTTACATTTTGTTGGAGAAACTTGTTGTCCTAAGTGGGCTACAAAAATCATTGAGGAAACAAGATCTAATGTCGATGATGTCTTGAACACTCTAAAAGACTCATGGTCATAAGAAAAAATAAAACTTTTCACTATGTTGTTACCCGTGATGATTTATGATCCTTATAACTATGAATAAGCTCATGGAAAGCATGGGAGAATGTTATAACATAAGAATATATGTCCTTGATGAAAAATGAGATATGGGAGTTGGTATCTCTTCCATTAGGGAAGAATATTGTTGGATATAAATGGGTCTATAAAATGAAATTCTATGTGAATGGTAGTATTGATAAGCATAAATCTTGATTGGTCACTCGAGCTAATTTTTCTCCTATTTCCAAGATGAACACCATTTTGATTGTTCTTTCACTTGCCGATAGTTTCGAGTGGGATATTCACTAGATGAATATCTCTCAACTACATTCTATTATCTTATGCACTTGTTTCATTCATTTATAATATGTTTAATATTTGGGTAACATGGGCACATGCCTATATTGATTGTCTTGGCTTTTCTTAATGTCGTGTCTCATGCCAATCCTAATCTCTATTTTCTACATATCAACAAGCTAAAATCCATTGATTAAGATCACAATACATTATCAACTTATTAATTACAAACAATTGTTTTATTAATCAAAGTTGCAGCTAATAAATAACCCATGCATGTATGGAAAGAAACTAAACTAATTTTGCAATCTTTAAATAGAACACTTAATTTTGGCATTATATTTAGTGTGTGCACTTGTAGTGAAGAGCTTCAACAACTTCTACAATTTTACAATGTTTGATTGTGAAGGTAATGTTGACCAAAAAGAAAGTCTACTAGATGTTGTTGCTTTACTTTTGGAAATAAAGTTGTGTCATGGTGTAACAAGAGAACTTTTAATGTTGATTTTTTACCACAAAAGCATAGTTGTTTACATTTGACAATAAATTTCTATCATTGTGCCACAAGAGAAATTTTATTGCATCTTTGTGAAGCATTGAAGATACTAGTCTCGGTTGCAAAAGAAAGGAAAAACTAATTAGATTGAATAGGATGCTATCAAATGTTGGAGAAAATCCAAAGTATCCTATGATGTTATGAAGTGACATTTAGAGTTTCATTTCTCTCACAAATAATGTGAGATTTCCTAGGAAAATAAAACACATACATATACAAGATCATTTGTGAAAGAAGTTGCTAGAAAAGAGTTGGAGCTTCTGTTTTTCAATTCATAAAACATAGTACCTATGAACACCATACCTTGTACTAACTTTTATTCACATATGATAAATTGAATGTATTGTATTTGGTTTTTTGTCATGAAAACCAGTTGAGCAAGAGTTCTATAGGTCCATCCCAAAAAAATGTGTGGATGGTGGATGGTTCTAGAATATGAGTAGGTAGATGGATTCAGACATCATTAGTGACCATATTTATGGCAAGAGGATGTGTTGAAGTCACTCCTCTAATTAGAAAGTGCAGTGAATGTTAGGAGTAAATGCAATTCTAACCAATATATTCCATCAACCAGCCTTCTTCATTATTAGGGTTTCACCTTTGTTTATCTACTAGAATGTTTGACATGCCTTTATTTGTCTCTATTAAAAGCGATTACAAGTTCTTGGAAAAACACATGCATAGGATTCATGCTCACAAAAAAGTCACCATCTTTTCCTTCTGACCAAGAAAATCCATTATTGCAGTCATATGGTAATTGAAATGTAATGACATATATAGTTAACTTATATATATAAATGAATGTTAGTATAAAATAAAGAGGTGGGGTTGTTGGATGATTATGGATGCACATAAGGTTTACCTACCTACATATACAAATTCTGTCCAGAAAGCTGACTAGCTTCAAAAGGTCATATTGCAAAATTTGATGGAGCAAAAATGGGCTGAGTCAATTTTCAGATTATTTGTGAAATATTTTTATAAATTTACCTCTGATTCAAAGAAAGAAGCCCGTAAGAACTTAAATTTGCATTTAAATTTTTATTGAAAATATAGTCATTCCTCTTACCAATAAAATCTCAGCTAGGTCTCCTAAATATCACTAACAGCTATCATTGTGGCATGATTCAAACAGTCTCAAACAACAGAGGCTCCAATGCAGGGATTACAAGGCTATTGCCATCCTCTTGCTCAGTGCATATCCATTACCACCACCTCATAACAAAGTGCCTTTCTTGGGTGCAATTTTTATATAGAGACTGCAGAAAACAATAAAAGGAACAAACTCTAGAAATGAGGACCTAAGTTAATAAAGAAGAAACTTCAAAATGGTTATTATTGTTTATAAAATCATAATAAGGGACAAGTTATCTAGGACATACTATCTCTTGAGGCATGTGGTATTTTGTGGAAAGTAGTTTGTTATTTTGAAGAAACTAGAAACAAAAGATGATAATTATAAAATATCAATGACATAATATATACAAGCCTCATAAAGAAACAAATTATCCATTGAATAGAGACATTTGTAAAGAATCAGGATCATGAAGCAGTGGGAAATCATCTGTGATGCATTAATAAAGATGTTATTATTTGGAATTTTTCATTGTAAATTAAAAGAAATCCAAATGTGGAAAATGATCAATTATTAATCAGGAACCTGAAAAGTAAAGAAAGAACAAAGAAATCTTATGATGAAAAATAAATTTATTGTGTAAGATATAAATAAGTCCACTGAAAGTAGGAGCCAAAACAAATTATATGCCTTGATGTAGAGAATTATACAATGAATGATCCAGCATCCCAGTTAATGGAATAAACAATATTGATAATACTTGAGAGGAGAGGGTAACAAGTCCCTTTTACCATCTTTACATGTGATGGAGACCTAAAACAACATACATGGGTTTTGTATTATTGGAAAAACTTATTGAGTTAAAGCATGAGAAAGAAGAAATCTATGGGTCCACTAATCCATCAATATCTAGAGCTTTTCAGAGGTCTCAGCAAAATGTAGGTTTAAGAGCTTTCCAAAATAAAAAATAAAAACATTTTTCTTACACAGAGTTGTTGCTTCTACTACATGAGAGGAGTGTCTTCTAAGATAAATAATTTAAATATAAGGAAAGAGGGTGTGTGAGGATGACCAACATTTATTCTTGTGTTTGTTGAAACACAGACAGAAAGAAGAATAAGTAGGATGGAATGGCTGAAAGTCATTCAAAGGAGTCAAGAGTACAACTAAAACCATTGCTACTAAAGGAAGCTTTCAATATGGGAGGGAATGTCCTTGTTCATGAAATAATAGTCAGCTTCTTTGAAGAAAGATCTCTCTTCAAATTCTGTGCAAATGTAACTTCCCAATGGCAAAGGAGTCATAGTAACAATGTTTTAACATTTTTCTTTCTTCATGTATCATCTATATTATTAACATCTTATCCATGACAGCAACACGAACAAATAGAAACTTAAGTTGACAATTTAAAATTAATTCTGTGATCATTTTGTTACTCTTCCTCAAATGCAATTCTTAAAACTCAGTTCAAGTATTTTTAAGAACTATGCATAATTGCATCTTAATTTTAAAAGCTTCTAAAAATAAAATAAAATATGGCAACATACAACAAGTCTGGAACAAAGCTTTATTCTTGTAATATCATGCTTGCTTCAGTCTAGCCAGGGATGGCATGGTCTCGAGCATAGACAACCTGAAATTGTTCTCATAATGGATCACATGTGAAACTACAATTACATCAAAGAGCTCAAATCTTGGGTTTGAGATGTATTCAAATGTCTTAATATGTATTAACTTGATAGGAAGAAAAAAACAAAACATTTGATTGAGATCAAATCCAAACCTAAGAATAAAAGCTGAATGAAATAAAGGAACCAAGTAGATTTAGAAACTGGGCCACCAAATAACTATGACAATAGAAAGGTATACCATAAACCACTCTATCGAGATTGAAGAAACATGGATCTTATCCAAAACCTTCTCCACTTGCTCCAAGGAAGAGTTCTTTACCAAATTAATATATATGAAGATGGGCAATCAAATTGTTAATATATATAAATCCATTAAAAGTATGAAACCAAATAAAAAAGTTGGTTCAAACAACTAAGGTAAAGTAAAGTACATTTTCAAAACCCATCAACATGGTTTGTATTGCCAAAATCAATGGTTTACTGTGGATGCTTGAGGAAAAATGGGGTTCGAAAATATAAACATAGAGTGAAATATTGACTTTCTTGGGTTGGTAGAATATCTAGATCTTTGAGCTAGGAAATACATGCAGATTTGAATTTGTTGATTTGCATACCTCCATGGAGTTGTAGCCATTGAGATGTTGATCCATGAACTAGCTAACTTCAAAGGTTGTTGCCCCATCCATCCCCCCCAACATGTAACACCCCTCCCTATGTGTGAGAAAAATCTTGAAGATGACATGTCCCGCCCCACCTATGATCTAAAGGATTCACTCCAAGAAGCCCAGGACAATTACAGTTAATGGTGTTTATAGGAAGATGACATCCCTTGCATGCTAACAGATCTAAGGATTCACTCTGAAACTGGATAATTTTGCAGATTGTGTTTATAGGAAGTTCAACTTCTTTGTTCCTGAATTCCAACTGCCATAAAAGGTGAGGACCTCCTTATCCAAGAGAATATCTAAGGGACTGTTTGAATTATGAATACAACGAATGGAAACAAGGCCATGAGACCCATGTAGGAGTGCTCTTGTGAAGGTTGAAGAAAGGAATTTCACAAAGATTAATACTTTGTACAGTTGGAATGGATGATGACTTTGCTATCCACCATTTGTACAAGGATTTGAGTCTTGACATGTCATTTTATGATGATTCTATCTCCTCACAAGGTCTTGGACAATCCTTATGCCTAAACTCACAATGATGATGCATGTTTTCCAGCATATAAAGTGCATTTATTTCAGGTTGCAAACCTAGACAAAGGATGCTGCCTACAACACTATTTTGGACCTGTACAGTTTATAATTGAGAGAAAAATTTCAAGAATGTTTGTCCACTAGATCAATAGAAAGTAGTGTTGTTGCTATAGAAGGGTCATGCCTTCTATCATTTTCCAACCTATTCTAGCCTTTGCATTTCCAGGAGGATCTGAAGGTAAATTTAAAAGGTGCTAAAATCATCATTTGAGCAGCTTGTGAGAGCATCCTGAATGCCTATCGTAGTAGCCTATGTTTTGTTATCCTATAGAAGCGGCATTGGAATCTGATCTCAACCATAGAAAATCAACACCTTTTACGGATTCATTGGTGGGGATAATGTTTATCAAACAAGTAGAAATTGACCTGATCTGTGCATATACAACCTCCTCAACGAGTGGGCATGGAAGCATGATCAGAACCAAGTCGGAAGAAAACTCCAAGGATGTGAAAGACAAAGAATTTTTTTTACTCCAGTTGTTGGAATGTTGGAACAGACAGAAACACAAGTGGCCTACAGACCTGTTTCAGGCATCATGGCAGAGATTAGTGGCGTACATAAAAAGAGGAAAAATAACAATTTAATCATCCTTTTCCAGCTTCATTGAGCTCTAGTGTGTGGTCCCATTAGTGATTAGTGTCTTCCCATGCCCATTCCCCGGAAAGAGACATTGCTAGGGGATAAACTCCCTTGGGCTATTGAACTCCAATCTTCTTGGTAATTGTTAGAAGTGGAAATACTCTTTTTTGTACTAACATTCAAGCTATGTTTTCAATCTATAAGAATTATATGTTCAAATACAGAGCCATCGCATGAAGAGGAAAACCAATTACGAAAAATGGTGCACCTAAAGACAATCTGAGGTTATTCCAACCACCACATATTTCCCGATGAATATGCTTTTGGTTATTCCCACCAACCCCACCTGGACTATTAAAATTGTCCTCCCCTTCATCACTCCTTTGCTTCCTAGTATAACCTCCATAGCATGTCGGTATAAATTGCTTCCCTGAAAATATTTATCTTTTTGTATTTGCACTAGAATTATCTATTTACTATATGGAGATGAGATGATAAAATGCATTTAATTTGTACTATAAAGAACAATCAAAGAAAACACTCATCAAGCTAAGTATATAACAACCAATTCATATCCAGGAAATAATATCACATACCAAAACAAACCAAATGCTACATCAAGTATGTAGCTTTGAAATGATATTCATAAATGGCTAATCACAAAAACAATAGGTTTTGTAGTCTCCAACAAAATATTATGTTATCCATGACTGGGACTAGGTTTGAAAATGGCTAATCACAAAAACAATAGGTACAACATTCTCCAAGGAAATATTGATGCTTGTTTCCAATATTCATAATAGTGAACAACTTCCACCTCGACAAAAATTCATTCAAATTGTTTTTTAATTTTATTTCAGACAAGAAATGGTTACAAAGTGAACTAGTTGACAGAAAGCAACATAAAACCAAGAAAAACAATTGATGATTGATATCATACCTTAAAAAAGGGTCATATTTTCAGAGGTTTGAGGTATATATTATTTGTTACAAAATAAATGATAATACAAGCAAAGAGTACTAACTGCATCTACCAAGCATGCCTCCATAATTCAAAATCATTTCAGATCCACCTTTCCTGTTCACTTATGCCAGACTGGAATCACCATCATCCATTTTGACTAGCATCCCTATCAGTTACTTTCTCAAAGAAAAGAAAAACCCTTCTTATCTTCTTATGAATGCAAATACCCCTTTTTTCTTTCTTTTGTTGGCAAATCCCAAACTATATTCATCCATTTAATTTACATTTTTTGAGTTCTGGAAAAAAATTGCAGTAACGTAGAAAAGAAATACACTAAAAGTAATGGAAAATACATGAAAACATCATCATGCCATATCATTTGAGCTACTCGGTTAAAGATGAATTTTTCTCGGATGAATTAAGGTGGTATCTGCATTCAATTCATTGAAATCTTGGAATTCATATAAAATGTGGTAAACTACTTTTTCCACTCTCATTGAATGCAAAATCCAAGATATTATATACCAGCATGCCTAGATCTCAGGTCATATATAACCTATACATGTTACATATAATCATGATGGAAACAAAGTATCGTGTTCCAACAAAATCATATGTTTCTCATACATAATTAGATCCATCTATGGATGATGATGGAAATGGCACATCAAAGCACATAACTATAATAAATTTTAACTCCAAAATGAACCTTAAGAGAAACAAAATACCCTTAAGAAAAATACCGAACCCATGACATATTGGTTTTATGGATAATATTCAAGAACTTCTCATGCCAAAAACAATTCTACCATAAAGTTTGGGACAACTCTACAACAAGACAATGCCATCCAATTGTGCCATTTATTATCTTGCTAGAGATAATATCTTACATCACAAGAAATGATCAAGTACGGTGGTTTAATCTTTTGGCCCCATTATCTACAGATCTATTCCTGCAAACTATAGCATCATAGAATGCAACTATGAAACAAATAAAAAACAAATTCATATATATTAACACAGACAGGAAAATACAATTGCATGCTTTCTGGGAATGTCACATTACAACACACCTCTCCTTGCTTCTTGCTTCCTGTGTAGACGTAGAGGAGCTGGGCTTGGGTGCCTGCAAAAGATTTTAGAATACCTTTAAAAAACCAATAAAGAAATAGAAAAGACGGATATATCTAAAGGAAAAAGAACTCAACTTGACAACATGTTATTTGAAATTTGACCTTCATCATTCGTATCATGCACATAGTAAAACAAAAAAAAACAAGAATCTAGTCCATGTTAATTTTCGTGTTAGAGATGTGATCAAGAGTGCAACACTTCTCTCTTTCTCTTGGATTTTCTTATGTACTCTCGCTCTCTCTCATACTTGCTAGGGTTTCTTGAAGACTAAGGTTAGGGTTTTGAGATGAAACCCTAGGTTGTACTTGGTGAAGAGAGGAAGAAGAGACATCTTGCCTTGGAGGACATGCTTGTTGGATCTCCTTGGCATGAGATAGGGTTTTCCTGGTTTTCCCTAGCTAGGGTTTTGGAGAGAAAGAGGGTTGTATTAGCCTGGGGATAAGGCTATGACATGTATATGAACTTCATATTTATCAATATTAATGAAGTTTTCAACTGTCTAATACTCATGTAAATTGTAGATTTGGTTTTCATCCATTTATGTGTTTCATGGTTTTTAATTTCCATCTCTATGTCTTGCTGATTTGACATATGTTGAGGGTGTTTGAGTGATTTAACATTGTAATTGAAGAAGATAAGGGTTGTTTTTTTGTTGTATTTAGCATTGTAAATAAGTGTTTTCAGATCTGGTTTATGCATGATAAGATTACCCTAGAGGGCTGAAACTTATTGGAATACTTTGGTATCTTTTCCCTTGGATTTCCTTGGTGTCTGGGGCTATTACGTATTGAAAATTTGTCCATTGTCGTTGTTGTTTTTTTTGTATTTCATAACATCCCTAAGGCTAGAAATTCATAGGGTTAGGATTGAAGAAACCTCTAGGATAGAGGTGAAATTTCCGTTTTGCATTAAAACTCTTGAACACACAAATTTTGACAGTCCAAGCTAGCCAAGGACAGATTGACCAACTGTTGGTGAATAATGAGAGTTTATTATCATGCTGTATTTCAAGGGCCTTAGACATTTTGGGAATATAAAACAAACAAATATCAAATTAAATTTCCCCTTAATATTTTGAAACTATATTTTCGCGTTAGTACATTATTGATAACTATACAGTACAGGTGATGTCAAAAAATTTCCCTAAGTTTCCATATCTATCACAGTGCCTGGATTCATATTTTTCTCTGAAGTATAGACTAGGCATATTGGAGGAACAAAACGATGTTAAAATCATTAACCATAAATATGTTATATCAACACCTCCATGAAATACACTCTTCGAAAGTAACATTTTTCTTTAGCATCTTTTGTTGTTAGTGTCCCAGCTCTCCATGAATGAAACACAATGAAATCCTTCTCAATAAACTATGGAAGTGAGATGATCGTGGCATGCATAGTCTGTACAGTGAACTATCAATGCATCCTTGGGAAAAGTTCAACTACCAACTTCCAGACCTCATAATGAAGACCCTACAAGCTACTGCAAAGGTCAATACCAAGTTTATCAAAACCCTATCATAAATATTAGTAGTTTAACATGACTCCACATCCCAACATATAACTGCAGACACATGATCCTTACCCTTAATGCCTCAGATCCCTATAAAATAGGTGGGAATCACTGTAAATTTTGCTCCCAAGTCACCGAAAGCACAGGGATTGGCAGAATGAGAGTCTTTTTGCATAGATCTCAGTTTTATCATTTCAAATGATATAAGGATGGTTTCTGAGCGAATATAATAATTAAAGACAATTGTTTTAGTGTTCTGTTCCAGTTTTAAAGGCACCAACAAGGGGAAACAAGATCAAGTTTATTGTCTATTTTTGGCTAAAAATTGCCTGTCTGTCAAGGTGACATTTTCGACTTCATCTACCAGCTTATGAAGATTTCTTGCAGCTGTCAAAGGCCATGAATATTATCAAGATAAGGGTTCAACCCTTAAAATAAGATCTATTCCTAGTTTTATGAAACTATTTTGACCTTCTATTTTTAGTATATTTGATCTAGTTTCTTAGGATCTGGAAATATTATGTAAAGGCTATAAAGCCTAAAAATTCAGAGGAAGTGGTGAAAAATATGCTCTGATTCAAAAGAGAAAGTAGTGAAAAATGGAAAAGATGCTCTTATTCAATGCCTATGATACATCCTATACATAGAATTGCATATCAATGACAGAATGCCCAATCAGTTTCCAAGGTAGTCCAGTTCCATAACTGTTTGTGATTGTTAGTCTCCCAATGCACCACATATCACTATGGGTGCACAAAAATAGTTCATATTCTTGATGCATGTAGATGCTAGGTGTGTGGGTATCCCATTGAAATGTGTGCACATGAGATGTTGAGGCAGATGTGTGTTGGGCACTGAGGTGTACATGCATAAAATGTGGAAGTGTGAGTGCATATGCTAGAAAATTGGACATAGAATAGAGATCTAGTACGCGAAATGGTGCACACAACTGTAAGGTGTTATAGTGTCCTAGGAGGAGGATGGCAAAAAGAATAGGTGTTTATTGGTGGGCATGGGCTAAGGAGTAGTGCTTGTGCTCAGATTATAGATGGTAGAGAAATCAAAATTACAATGCTAAAAGAATCCACAAAAATATACCCTCTTTTGGTTTCATCACAAATATGAGGTGATGGTGACTAATAAGTGCAAGTTATCCTTGATCATAAGTCATAGTATGCTCTTCTTGACCCTGATGTTAGAAATATGGGATATGCTTTTTCTCCCTAAACATGTGCTAAATATAGAAGAGAAAGATAATATTTATACTTCTTCTGGCAATTCTTGTTGTATTTGGAGTGAAACTAGGCTCACAAACAATGATTTTTTATTGGTTTGCATGCTAAACAAGAACAGGGGACATATCCATCATGATCTCATGTGAACGCCCTTTCAAAAATCTTCCATAGAGTATGCCTTAGTGTTGATGTGTGAATCCTACTTGTTGTGCTAGTCACATAATATTGTCATACTAGTCTGCTACCAACAACTTCCTTCTTATATTCGATGCCCATGAAATTGTTTACTGCTACCTCCCTATCATGCTACAGGATACTCTCTATAGAGTGATATACTTCCAATGCACCTATCTTCAGCAGATCTGGAGATACACACTTTCACTGTTGTTAACAGTCTGAAGGTACTTGAAACCAGGTCCATGAATGAAGATCTCTCACACACTTTCACTGTTGTTAACATTCCGAAGGTACTTGAAACCAGGTCCATGAATGAAGATCTCTCCTTTGATTAGTGCACCCCACCTCATGTGTAACCCCTCCATGAATGGTGTGTTCATTAGCAACTTTCCATGGTTGACAATATCTCTCTCTAGTGCACCTTCTCTCCTGCAACAACTAAGCAATTAGTAGCTCAACTTGTTGAAGCTAAAAGGAGAACATGTTTGAAGAAACACAATAAACTAACACTTGCACCTCAAATCCATCTTCCAAATTGGAAAAGTTTTTGGTGTGGGTAATGCCTCATAAGCACCCTTTTGGTCTCACAATGGTTATGCATATGGGAATATTCACAATGCACACACATAGCAAGAGTAGATTACTTATTAATGTGGAATGATATCCCATTATAGGAATATGCCACTAGAGTAAATATTATAATACATCACATGGATAACAACCACAAGCTAATGGCCTACAAGGCATGACACACATACCACCAATGATGTTAGTATCAAAGTGAGGGAGCATGTTATCACCTCAACCCAAGGAATTGCACCCCAAAGCTAGTTTCTGGGTCGGAAAATCTTTTGGTCGAAGTAATGCCTCAAAAAACCTCATTGTTTGACAATTGTTATGCTTCTGGTATTATTTAGAACAGACAAATGAGATAAAAAATAGTAAATAACTTATTAATGTGGAACAAAATCCCATCATAGGGATATGCCACTATGGTACAAGCTTATGTATCACATGGATAACAACCACAAACCAGAGAAGACACACAAAGCATGAAATTGATATCGTCAACAATGTTAGGTACCCATGTGAGGAAGGTTTCCATCAAATCAATCAAAGGAATTACATCCCAAAATAAACTTGCAGATTGGCAAAGATTTTGATGCAGGTATTGCCTCATAAACCCAATTTGTCTCACAACTACTATACATGTGAGATTATTCAACAAACATGTGGCAAGACTACAATATTGCTTGTGTTTGTTTGGTGGCACTGCATATGTGACCAAAGAGTACAATACTTATTAATTAAAATATAATCCCATCACAAGGATAAGCCATTGTGGTAATAGCTTGCAATACATCACATGTGTTTAGGAGTGTGCACCTAGATGTGTGTGAGAGAGAGATGGATAGATAGATTTTATCCACATCCTCAAGACCAAAGTGGTCTATATGACTAAAGCCACATTAGTAAAAGTCCATGCCTTGACAAATATACTAAGAAAAAGTGCTTGCAAAGTACAAAAATATGCTAGAAAAACAGGGGGCTGCCCTAAATATGTTGTTGAATAGGGCTTCCCTGAATATGTTGCTGAACAAAGAATTGATATTTATGAAAGGTGAGAAACACATCAAAGTATATATCGGACAAGGATTTTCAGGAATACCATCTGCATGGAAAAAACACAATATTCCTTTTGCATGATAGCAAGGCACTAACAAAAACTTGATGGTGGAAAGATGATGATTGGAAGTGGACTTGTACCTGTGGATTTCATGTTGAAGAATTCTTGGTTTTTGGCTATTTAGTAAATACCTCAAAGGCATATTTATAAGATGGAATCAGTGTAGTGACAGGGGTTATAATAGTTATTTCTTTGTTTCTTATATGATGTTGAGAGATGCATAGCAAAGCTTCAGGACCAAGTTCCCCCATTTGATTTAGAAACTGCAATCGCTCTGTTCCAGAAACAAAAGGACTATCCCTTTTAAAAAAAACTGGTGATGATGGTGAGAGTATCTTCTTTGCAGAAAGCACATGTCACATGTTTTTATCAAGGGTGGTGCCAAAGATTGAAGCAAGGTTCAGGGAGCTCCTAGGAGAGGTGTAGTCCAAGCATTTATAAATCAAGGACAATCCATTGACAATGATGACTCAAAATGTCAATGGAGTTTATCTACAGAAAAATCTTTTGGCTATAGTGCAACTCTTAAGGTTGAGTTGAAATACCTTCATGATTATGTTGGGATCAATACAATCACAGGTTTAATAGCAGCTGGAAAAGTTGTTGCCCTTATCCATAATGAATGGAGTCCAAAGTATTTGATAGCCATTGGGGAAATAACCCTTGCAAATTAGTGAATATAAATAACCTTGATGCAAAATATGATTATACAATGGCATAGTATTGCAATGGAGCAATGTTTGCAACATTTAAACAAGTTTTTTTTGTGCATTTTATATAAAATTGTGAAAAAATATTCCTACAGGATCTGAATCTTTATCAGGATGTGAAAAAAGATTTATCATTACTATTAGGATTTGAATCACATAAGAGAAACTTCATATGGTCATGATATAGGTAGAGAGATTTCATTATGGCTTGTAGAGGGATTTCACTATGGATAGATCATACATGCAAAGACTAGTAATATGAGAAAGACTAATGGGATTCATAGGGTAAGATGTGATATGGAGTAAATACTGGTACATGTTTACCTTATGTCAACTAAGAGCAAGTGTTCATCTTTAATGCACTCTAACCATTGATTATATTCTACATAGTAATCCCATATCAACCATTCAACAGAGGCAGTAATCATGGAAAACTAGAAATCCTAGAATATGTGCTTCACCATTTCACAACAATCATAGACAAGGAACAACCCAGATGATCCTAAAAATAGAATAACCTAGAACAAATGCACAAAATACCCACATGTTGAGTTGTCTACAACCTGTGATGCAACAATATCTACCAAGGAGAAGGTACATATGGTAGCATGGATCCATTTATTCTCTACACACAATTTTAGCTATATTATATTTAAAAAGAATTAAACAGATCTATATTAAAATAACTAGAATTGATGGCTATATAAACTTATATGTTGGAAGGAGCAATCACACATGATCTGATGAACTGGTCGACAGTACAGTTAGAATGGTTGGCTCCACGTGTTTCTCTTTAGTTGTATGGCCCTCTGTTCGTCTTGAGCTTCCCTCAATTGACGAAGAAAGATCTTAAAGTACCTGCCAAAATCATTCAACCTCCATAAATATCTAAAAAATCAATACAAGTAATATTTGTAGTGCATTATTTACTATAAGATGCATTTTTACGAGAGTGTCAAAACATACCTGAATGAGCTCCTCTTGGTTTCAAAAATAATTTGTTGGAGCCACGCGTCTAATATTTGATCAAACTGCCTCCCTTGATTTGAAGTAGCAACAATGAAGTCAACATTGACTTTGTTGTTGCTCTGTTGGATCGAGGGAGGTTTTCTCCAAGATTAAATGGCTCCAATAAATTATTCTCTACTGAGAAAGGCCAACCACGTGAAGGCAGAAGCTCTTATGGCCCCTCCCCCCCCTCACATCACTCTCAATTCCCCAATACCTAGCATATAAATCTATTGAAATATTTACAGCAAAAACAAACATATTAAAATATTAAAATATTCATGCACATCATCATTTAGTACTTTTAGCCAACCTCTTCTTCTTAGCTCTATAGTTCCTAAGCATTTCATCAATATCTACGTCTTTGTTCTCTAGGTGCTCTTCAAAATATGATTGTGATTGCATCTTATCATGCAAATCATGCCTAGTCGCGGGGTACTCACGGTGTAATGCAGGCCGCTGTGATGAGGCATCACCTACAAAAGAATAAATTACAAAATTTAGATGGCCAGTTTTTAAATATCATTGAACTAGTTTAGTAATATTAAAAAAAACACTTGCAATGTAATTATTTACCTAGTGCACTGGTTGGCACTGTTGGAATGGTTTCCCCCGCGTGCTCCTCTTCAACTGTATGAGATTCAAGTACAACATACTTTTCCATTGAGAGAACAAACTTTATAAGTACAATCATAAATGTATAAGTAAAAAAAAATAGAAGTACAAAATGTATAACTACAAAATTATTAAGTATATGATTAAAATACAGTCATATTATCGTCATGTGCCAGCTTGATCGTAGCACCATCGTGCGGTTGTGCTTCCAAGGAAAATTGCGACTCAATGGGATCAAAACCATCTTCTGGTTGCAAACTGCTATCAACGCATTGCTCTGCAATAGTACTAGTGTGTTCGTTGACAATGATGCTCCCCCGATTAAAAAAAAATTGTAAATATTAATAATATCCAACATGACTGTTTTCTTTTTATAATAAAGGTTAATGTGGATTGAATTTTATTTACCTTATCCTGCAAAGTGGTTCTTGGTATCTGACCCAATATTTTTCGGTGTTCAACTACTACTTTATAGGCGTACTTGTAACCAAGCTTGAGGTCTTCCTCCATGGTTTCAGTACCAAACTCGTCACCCTGCATTGCATAAGAGTATATATTTTTTATGTTGTTCGCAGCAATTACCTAAAAGTTTTAAGGAAATACAAATAAGATATTTAGGTACTTACAATTCGTGATTGCAACTTCAAGTAGCCGCCCTGGCCTAGCCTGTGCTGGCCACTTTTGGCAAACCTTGCTTTTGTGGCCTTTGACGTGTCAATCAATCTATCATCAAAAGTTTCAAGTATGTTAATATATACCATAGTTTTATTTACATCTAAATTTTTTTGAAGGTAGTCAGTTGAAATTGTAATTTACCTTCTAGGACTAGAGGGTGTCTTTCCTTCATCTGTCAATTTCTTCTCTTTTGCGTCCTCGATGAGGGCCTTCCACTCCCTCTATGGAATCATCAGAGGACACTCCTACCTGTCATTTTTTTTCAAGTGCCTCCTATATGTTTCTCGCATTTATTTTAAATATTGGCCAACTGCAGCCATGGCCAAGGTCTTATTAAAAGTATCTACACCAAAAAGGCTTTCTAGATGATCCATCAATTCTTTTTTGAGGTTGGAATTATGAGAATTCCACCTCTCTCGTATGGTGGGCCCAAAAATCAGCAAATCCTTATTCACCAAGGACATGTAAAAATCATTGTTCCCTACACGCAAAATGATTATATGATTATTAATTTAAAAATAATAATTTAGATGATTTATGTTTGTCTACATAAAGAACATGAAAAAATACAATTTTAAAAATTACCTGGAACTTTAAACTGCTTTAATGGAATCCCTTCCTCATTGACCATAAAGGTTCCCTTAAGGGTCCCTGTGCTAGTCACACGTCTTTCTTTAGGAAAATAAACCATATAGTTTTTCAAATCATCGGCCTCATCTCCGTCACCACCTCCAGAGCCTACCTGTGTGGCTGCTTCCTCAGTGGGCATGTCGTGGCTCCCACCTAATGGTGTGGAAGGTGGAGATCTGAATAGATGTGTCTTGGAAGCTATACAAGGGCTTGCGTTGGGACCCTATGGCATCTGTGCAGTGCCACTACTACCGATACCATGCATGTCGGTGTCAACAGGATCCAAAAATATCTATATAAGAAAGAAAACATGTTTTCGTTTGGATAATGTAAAAGTTAAAAATCAAGCTTTCATAATTGATCTTATGACATAAAAATAAAACAACTTGAAATTATGGTAATTACATTATATGTATTAAGCCTTTTCATAACTTCTTTGATCCTTTCTTCAACCTTAGGAGTTTGATCTAGAATATCTAACAAGTGAGATAGTTCCTTGTTTCCTTTATTGATCATTTTCCTTATTAAAATTGTAGGGTTGGAGGATTCATACAAATCCCTTTCTCTGAGCGAATCATCATCAACATCATATCCCGTTGACTACATATTTGACAAAATAAATGATAATTCAGTTATGTAAACAAATAAAATAATTGATCGCCACCGAAATAAAATGCACATTAAATGCAATTAAAAAATTGTTGTTCATTTACCTGTTATGAGGCCACTATTGATTTACCACGCTCATCCTGCCACATTACAATAAAATTAGAACCATGATCATTACCATGAGAAGTAAATTCAAATGCATGAGAAATTCAAATGTTGATAACAAAAATAGAACATAATGAAAATCATAAAATATGAGAGTCATTTCTTACAGGTTGGGTAAATGAGTATACGTACCACCCCTATAATAGAAAAAATTGTATCTATTCGATTCAAATTGTAATCAATCAATATCTCTTCCCCTGTAGCTATTGATTTTATTGCACATACAAATACATGGTTTTCTTCACGCCCCTCAAATACGCAACTGGGTCACTTATTTGTGGTCGCGGGTCATGTACTGTTTATAAACCCTGCAATATTCCCCGTTGTTTTTGGCCTTCCGTCAATGTAGATAGTTGCTCCTTTATTTTGTTCATTGTCTTTTAGTTGTATATAATTTGTAGCCAAGCCATATCTTCGCATACTTTTTGTATATTGGACTATTCATATCCAATCTTTGTAGATATAACAAGGTCCGACGTACTCCATCAATTCAGTTAATCCGTCGTAACAGACCTTTATGGAATCCATGGAAAATAACCCCAAACTATGTAATGATGATGGAGCAATCCGGTATATCCTTTCGTTTACAAAAAAATTAGTGTTTATTTCAGGAAGATCCTTGGGTACCCATTGTTTCACTATAGGTTTGTACCTCAAGGGAACCTCGATGTCATCTATGCTCTCATGATTGTAAAAACATGATCCCCCTTTCACAAGAAAAAATTCCATGCGTTTATGGAATTTTATTCTGATCTTCTCACCTCTAGTCGATCTCTGCCTGTTAGACCTACTAGATATCTCACTTTCTTCTATTCTACCTAAACTTCCCTCACTCAATGAAGATATATCTGACAAATACCTATTTTCTTGTACGTCCTATAAAATCATTAATCACAGAAACAGTGAGTCAATCAAGATGTAACACTAGTTTATTACTAGTATCCTATTAGTATAACAGTAAGCTCATAATGATTAACATAGAGTTACTCTTTCTAGTATCCTATTATGTTGGGAGCTTTTCTCATGTAACTTTATCCTAAGAGATTTTGGACAATTTAAAGACATCCCAAATAATGGTATTTATGAAAAAAATGAACAAGAAAGGTGGAACTTTAACTCAACGAAAACACTACCCTTGTCAGAAATATGAACCCAAGGAGAAGAAATGGTAGAAAGGTAAAGGTGGCCTATACATGTCAAAATGGAGAGAGAAATTGAGAGTAAAGTACATTGTTAAGTAACAAATATGAGATTTTTTATTGATTCGTATCTTCACAACTCCCGAGGTATCTTCACAACACCTGAGTTCCTTCATAACTCTCGATGCAATCTTACAACTCTCGAGGCATTGATCAGAATGGCATAGGTAGTTTGGGGATATTATTCATGCACATGGACCTCTCATGCCATTCCACATTACAAATATTGGAGTGGAAACTATTAAACCATGCCTCTATTAACCCACAAGACAGATGATGTGAGCAAACTCTTCTGCCTAATGACCAAACGAGACATGGGATCATGGTCTACAGTTATTTTAGGATATGCCCACAACAATTGTGGTGAGAAGGGTCTTTCACACTTTTGTTAAATGAAACAAGCAAGAATGATTGCAAACCAGTCAATTATTGTGACTGTGCTTAAGGCATGTTGTGACCTTGTTGATGTCAAATTAGGTATGCAGATTCATACCCACATTATTAAAGTTATAATTGAGCCAGATATCTATCTGGCTAGTTCCCTAGTCACCATGTATGCTCAATGTGGGATGATAGAGGATGCATTTCAAGTGTTTCATAACATGCTCTAGAAAGATGTTTTTTTATGTACAACCATGATTGCAGGATATGAAAAAAATGAGCATTATGATGAATCCCATGACTCTTTTGTAAGATGAGAGGGGCTCGCATAAAGCCTGATCAATTCATGTTTTCTAGTGTGCTAAGTGCATGTGCATCCCTTGGAGATCTGTAACATGGCAAGGGAATCCATGCTTTTATTTTGAAAAGGAAGTTTGAATCAGACCTCTCAATTGGTAACACAAGTTAAGTCTCATTTTTCCTTTTCTAGTATTCTTAGTGCATGTGCCACATTAGCTACCCTAGAAAAGGGAAAAATGTTCCATGCACACATGATCAAAATAGGATTTGAC